>CM031671.1:27716604-27718409 GCA_006182925.3 Reinhardtius hippoglossoides | reverse complement strand
CTCCTTCACATGTGACAGACACAGCAGATCACATTCATGAAATCTCTGTTTTTGCCTTTCCTGAAGATTTCGAAAGTGTCCAAATTTTTTGGTCGGGTTTTCCCAGAAGTGCAGCTGCCGTCTCACTCCCCGCCCAGCAGGGGTGGCACTGTTTCGCGTCTTGGGAATTCCAGCCCTACATCTCGCTCTCCAAGTCCCATGATGCCCAGGGCAAGACTTAGGCCCATTTGTCAGACATGCCAGGCGCCGTTGTTGGAAACCCACAACCACGCCTGACGTAATGGATTCACCCAGTCTGTGCATTTGATCTAAAAATGTCTCCAACCTTCTGTTCTCCAGCCACATTTGTTGTGACTGAAAATCACCTTACATTAAATGATACATAAAAAAGATTCAAACATCGTGTTTGCTTTCATTATAAAAGGTTAAATGAATGCCACATGTGTGTGTGTATAATTTATATATTCAACTTGTTGGGCTGTCTCGTTATAAATAGATGTTAAAAAAATTTGAGAAATCCTGAACCCGACACTAAAGAAAATCCCGAGACTCACACAACATTGTGTTGCATAATTTTATTCATATTTCTTAACATGAGAAAAGTCGCCCCAGTCGGCTCAGACTCGGTTGTTTGCAGTTACAGCAACTTTCTTCCTGAAAAACGTCATGAAGCGTCAGGCAGGAGTTTGACCTTTGACCCTTTCAGGCTGATTTCACATTGAAACAGACACAACAAACTGTGACTGACTGTTTCCTGTCGTTCAGAGAACAAAATCCTTTTCACGTCTCTTCAAGGTGCAAATGGCTTTTCTTTGTTCCCAAAAGGCCTCAGTGGTCGAGGATCCGCAGGTTTCCTGAGACGATCTTGTTCTCCAGCATCGCTCCGGCGGGAATATCGATCCTGTCGCCGTGATTCGCGATGATGATGACGGTTCCCTGGTGAGCGTGAAGAAAAGGTTTGATCAAACACACTGAAGATGTAGAAAAACGTGACGTCAAATCATCAAACAGACAAAGGCGACAGCGAGAAGCAGCAAATCATCACATTTGAATGAAACAATATTTTTTTCAGAATCGTAAAAATGGTAAAAGAAAGTGAGGGAACGTTGTTGACCTTCAGGGAGACCTTGTTCCCGAAGGTGACGTCCCCGGACACGGTGAGGTGGTCGAGCTCCAACATGTCCGGGATGTTCTCAAATCTGGACAGAAACTCCTGAACCTGCAGGACGAAGGGACGGACGTCACGGAAGACTCCTGCGTCTTTTAAGTTTCAGTCTTTATCCGATCGATGTACGATGATGAAGTTTGTTTTTATGTGAGTAAAATAATACATGTTCTATAACTGCGATAAAGAAAATCGAATATCTATACAAATAATAACCAAACATGATAATATCGTGGAAATATCAAACTGCTCTAGAATCATAAATCATCATTTGTAGCCATGGAAACTGAGAAAGACTTCGACTTCGGGATATTTAAATTCTAATAACACTATAACATTTCAATGACTCTTGAAATAAGGAGAGAAGTGAAGCTGATCCATCACACAACCTGGTCACAGGATCAATAACCCGTCCCCTGACCTTGGTGAAGGAGCTGCCCAGCTTGACGTGCGGCGTGCTGGGGAACTCTCTCTTCTGGCTCATGGTGAGCGAGCCGGCGTCCAGGCTGTACAGGTTCGACATCACCAGCAGCAGGTCGGACGACGTCTTCACCGGCAGGAAGCGGCTGCGCGGGACATTCACACCCATGGCGTTGTTGAAGCTCTTGATGGCGGCGCCCACCGCCGTCTCCAGCTGGAT
>CM031671.1:27604104-27711604 GCA_006182925.3 Reinhardtius hippoglossoides | reverse complement strand
TGCTATTGAAGTGTTTGTCGTGTTTTGTCGATAAAGACGGACTGATTTGACATTTAACACGATAATTATCGTAACTGACATTTAATATTCTCACAGAAAAACTGGGTTAGAGGTTAGCCTAGCCGTTAGCACGCTGTCGACCTGGGTTCGTTTCCAGGCCAATGCAAATGTTTCCTACATTTCCCTTACGATTAGTAAAATATCCATCCATCTGCATAATCTGCATGTTAAACACTTTCTTCATTTTCTGAAGACAGAAAGTCTTTCTCGTGTTTTAGGATAATTTCATTTTGATCCGTTTTCTTAAATCTCAGAACGTTTCTGAGGACAAAGCGACGATCAACGCAAACAAGAACGCGACTTGTTAGCGTTCAGGAGACGGCAAAACGCCAAAGTTAAAAAAAATCTAAATATTACAGAAGTGTCATGAATCTGTTCACTTACCAGCTACAAGTAAAGACATTTGATTGCTGTTGAAAAACCCTAAACAGTAAATGATTAGATCTGAGGACAGGAAGCAGCCGGCGGGCGACGGCGGCAGATTGGTCGTCTCACAGCGAGTCCATGAGTTTGAAATAAGAATAAAAAAGTTAAAAATAGTCCCAAAGATAAAAAGCTAAAGTTGTCGGCTGTCAGAGGACAACAGACGTCCTCGTCATCCTCAGCTCAGAGGAAGGTCACAGATCTGCAGCCCCGAGTCGGAGCTCGACACAAGGCCTGCCCACACACACACACACAGACACACAGCCAGGGTGTGTGTGATTGGTGTGTGTGTGTCCTGCCCACTCAGTGTTGTGACCTGCACATCACACACTTTTTACACCATGACACACAATTTGAAAACAACAATTGAACAATACGTTTTAGCGCATTGACAAAAAAAGTCCCTGAACTTTCACTGAGAGCTGAACTGAAACTTTGAGACGTTTAATCAATTAAATGTCAGAAATTCTGTCACTTTTTATTCAAAAATAAAAAAAATGTCAGTTCTAACGCAGGGTAAAAGTTCGTATTCAATATTTACACACAATGAAGCTCAATATGGAATATTCTCTTTAGTTTTGTCGGATCTGGACGTTATTAGGATCAGTTCTGATTTAAAACTACTTCGTTTGGTTTAACGTCAGAAACAACAGGAAGTTAAAGAGGTTTCAGACATTTAGATTTTCAAATGATTCATCAATGAATTTATCATTAATAAAAATAACTTCGCTGATAAACACCGACTGAATGTAGCTTCGACTGTAATGACTGCGTCATTTAAATAGAGATTTGTTGTGTGTTTAATGTTTGTGAGTGTCAGACACACACACACACACACAACACACACACACACTTTATATTTTAAAGGTTAAATTTCAGTAAAGTTTTCAAACCTCATTTTATTTATTTTTCTTATATACTATATTTTCTGGTCTCTCACCTCAAAGATACACATCGGGACACAAGGACTCACTCCCCCCGGGGACAGACACACTCCCCCCGGGGACAGACTCACTCCCCCCGGGGACAGACCGGGGACAGACACACTCCCCCCGGGGACAGACCGGGGACAGACACACTCCCCCGGAAGACTCATCCCCGGGGACAGACCGGGGACAGACACACTCCCCCCGGGGACAGACTCACTCCCCCCGGGGACAGACCGGGGACAGACCACTCCCCCCGGGGACAGACTACTCCGGGGACAGACCGGGGACAGACCGGGGACGGACAGACTTACCGGGGACAGACCGGGGACAGACTTACGGGGACGACTGGGGACGACCTTACAGGACAGACGGGGACGACGACTTACGGGGACAGACCGGGGACAGACCGGGGACGGACAGACTTACGGACAGACTTACCGGGGACAGACCGGGGACGGACAGACTCTTACCGGGGGACGGACAGACTTACCGGGGACAGACTGGGGACGGACAGACTCTTACCGGGGACAGACCGGGGACGGACAGACTCTTTCAGCGCGTGCTGCTGACGGACTGACTAACGTCCTTCCGCCCCGCCCCCAAACACTTCTGACGTTACGTATAATAAACCCAGCCGAGGACAGTGATTGGTCTATAGCACCTGTCAATCAACGTTGGACCTGCCACCAAGACCCGCCCACTTCACCTGTAGCTTCAGACTGGATTTTTGTTTCTTTTTTAATTATCAATTTAAAATAAAAAACAATTAAGCGTTGATAGTTAATTAGTTTTATTTTCTCCAAGGAAAGTTTTAATAGATTTTTAAAATAATTGAACTGATTCTCTTGATTTTACATCAGTTTTATTTTGTCAAGTTAAAATTATCATTTTTTGTTAAGTAAAATATTTTGGCCTTTTATTCATTATTCTGTATTTCTCCATTTTAGCCTCCTGTTATAAATCTTCTCCCTGTTGAAAGACATTAATATTAATATTTCCCGTTGTCTCTGACATGCCTTCCCTCAGTTGTCACTGTTTAATAAAAAGTATTTTCAGTTTCCTTGTTTCTAGAATCATAAACTTTTCTTTTCAATGACGATACTCATAACGAAGAAAAAAATAGTTGTTATACAATATAATGGCTGGATCTTTCATTTTATCTTTATTTTAAATTAATTAATTCTCTTGTTTATGTTAAAATTGTAATACTCACGTGAGATTCCTCTATATTGTACTGAAGTACAGTACTGTCAAATCAATAGTATTCATTAGCCTTTATATAAATAAATATATTCATATGTATGTGTGTGAGTAGGATGTACTGTAGATTCTGTATAGACTTAATCTGAAAAGTACTACGGTACTTAGGTACAGTATTTGAGTAAAAGTACTTAGTTACAACTCTTTGACATTGCGTTGGAGCAGGAAATGTTTAAAAATGTGTTTTATAACCAAATCAAGAGAGAAAACTGAGTTCATGAATAAATAACCGGACGAATGAGTGAGAATCAAACCGGAAGCTTGACGTTCAGACCGTTGCTGCCCCCATGTGGTTCAGAGAGGAACCTGCAGAAATCCCTCAGCACACGTGAGTCATTTTTAAATGTGCTATATTAATTCGTTTTATCTGTCATTTCTTATTTTGGACAGATATAAAAAGGTTAAATAATTTTTTTAATAAATCATGTTCAATTTGACTTTTCTTATGCGATTATGAATTTTCATTTGAACATTTTAGAGCTCGACGTACGACACCGACAGTTCTGAACACGAGCGGAGCACAGAGGAGACGACACTGGTTCTGTGAGTTTCTGTGCGGTTTTATTGGTGACAACATATCGTTACAGTTCCTGGACGGCTAATGTGTGTTAGCATCGTTAGCATCTACAAGCTGCTGTGCAGGCGGCGAGGCCAGGGGGTGGTCATTAAACGGTTTTCTGAAAACCTGGAGAAGTGGCCTACACACACACACGGTAACACACAGACACCAGCTGGGACGTTTATAATGTTGAAGGGGCTTCGTCTTCAGAGCCGCGAACAGCAAGTCTTCAGGGGGACGACGTGTTGCTGCTGCTGTTGTTGACCAGCAGGGGGAGACAGTCACTGGGACAGGAAGTCCATGGCGGTGTCGCGCTCGTCCACCAGCTCGGCCGCTGTGGCGTCCATCTTGGCTCGGGAGAAGTCGTTGATGGAGAGACCGTCAACCACCTTCCAGGTCTTGTTCTGTGGACGACGACACATCAAGCTTCTTGAACCATGTTCCACGTTCTCTTATTCAAATTATAAATAATAATAATAAAACAACAGAGAATATTTGACCATCCTCATACATCTGTTCACGAGGAGGAGAGAACAGCCCGACTCCACAGATACTCCCTTCTCTCTCCAAGCAGAACCAAGGTCAGGTTGGAGATAAAGGAGCAACCAGCAGCACATTGTAGTGTCTACACTCAGGGCGCTCCTATCCAGCTCAGATGCCCCAGACAGAGGCACCATCTCAAATTCTTTGGGTATTTCACCAGTGGATGAACGTAAAGGACACAACGCGATTCAGGAATGCATGTTTTCATGGATGTGCTGTTGGAATGGGTGACGCAAGGTGAGGGAGACAAACTGAGATGCTGTGGGAAAGATGTTCAGACTTGGGGGTTGAAGATTCCTCATTGTTTCATCCCCGGGCTCACCTTGATCTGGATGGGGAAGGAGTAGATGAGGTCCTCTGGGATTCCGTAGGGGTTTCCAGCAGCGTAGACGCCCATGGAGATGAACTCACCCTGTCGACAGGAAGCACGAGAAAACCATGAAAGAAATCAGACGACCTGCAGAGAACTGAGAGGAAACCTGACCCCACATAATAAAGATGAATAAAGAGTCAGTGTTATTTCAGATCTTCCTCCTCGAAGGTCGGCCTTCACCACTGACCTCCTTGGTGCCGAACCAGATGTCCTTCATGTGGTCGCAGATGGCCTTGGCAGCGGACATGGCGCTGGACAGCTTCCTGGCCTTGATGACGGCAGCACCGCGCAACTGCACCGTCTGCAGGAGGAAGAGGAAGAGGAGGAAGAGGAGGAGATTAGAAAGAGAAACAACTAAAAAAACTTTTCTTTTAAAATTAGGAAAAAGCAGGGGGGGGGGGGGCACTCACAGAGATGAAGTCTCCTTTGAGCCATGCGTCGTCCTTGATGGCTTCGTAGGCGCCCATCTCCGAGCCGTGGACGTTGACCTTGGTGTGGTGGACGTCGGGGTACTGGGTGGAGGAGTGGTTCCCCCAGATGATGACGTTCTTCACGTTGTCAGAGGACACGCCGCAACGCATCGCCACCTGCAGGCGAGGGAGGAACACAGCGATTCATTTAAAGAAACATGATTCAGTTTCTGTCGGTGACGCATCAGAGAATAAAAGAAGCTGCATTAATCTAGTTCATTCTAAATAATTCATTCAGTAAGAGGGTGTGTGTGTGTGTGTGTGTGTGTGTGTGTGTGTGTGTGTGTGTGTGTGTGTGTGTGTGTGTGTGTGTGTGTACCTGGGAGGAGGCTCTGTTGTGGTCCAGGCGCGTGAGGCAGGAGAAGTTCTCTTTGGGGATCGATGGAGCAGATTTGGAGGCGATCAGACAGTTGGTGTTTGCCGGATTTCCAACCACCAAAACCTGACCCAACAAATAAAACACCTCCATCAGGCTCTGGGGTGTCGTGCAGTGACACAGTCGAGCCGCTAGGTGACACCAAAGCTGCATTTTGATTCTGGGACGGTACCAGCTGCATCTGCAGTTACAGGTTTTATAAAATGGTGGCCGAGATAAACAATGGAGTACTCGACCAATCAGGCATCTTCAGCGACGCTGTGCGGCGGAGCCACTTGAGGTACGTTCGTGTTTGAGCGTTGTAACGATTTCAGGCGAGAACAGAGGATTTAAAACAAGTTTTCTCTAATAAAGATCAGAATCTGAACCTGGTTTTATCAACGAACATTTTCTTAATCAGTCACATTTAGATTATTTTAGTGAAGCATTAAAGTAAATAAATACAAAAGAATATCATCAGAAAATAATTGATTTACTCAAAGTCTAACAGATTGGCTGCAGGTTAGACTTTGACCTTTGACCTCAGTACACCGACGCTCTCTCGTCACGCTGACATCCGCTGGGCCTCAGTGACGACTTCGGCTGAGTCGAGGTCGTTTAGGGTTCTAACTGCAAGTTACACAAAGCAGAGGAACGTTGACACCTCGGCCTCTGAGGCTCGATGTTCTTCATCAGAAACCTGAAGCTCAGCAGAGTCAACGTGACACGAGGCAGGAAAGAGCTTCATCTGGAGGAAACAGCTGCTTTCATTTCCCTGTTGATCACAACATCACTGATCTGCAGCTTCTCAGAGTTAGTCGAAGATTCCATGAGGAATCTAACTTAATGTCAGTTATTGTGACGAACGTGTGACAGACACCAGGAACAAAATGGAATTATTTTAAGAGAGCAGAAATAAACAAAATCACAATTTGTTTCACGGTTTCCCAGTAAGAACTAACAATATGTTTCAGTCACGATTATTCACGGCCTGGATAAGCTGATCGATGGATGAATAATTCATGACTTCCCTGACAAATGAATAAATAAATGAAAGACGGCAGCGTCACCTTGACGGTCTTCTTGGCGTACTTGTCCAACGCGCTGCCCTGCGTCTTGAAAATGGCCACGTTGGCCTTCAGCAGGTCCTTCCTCTCCATGCCCTCCTTCCTGGGCATGGAACCCACCAAGATGGCGGCATCCAGGTCCTTGAAGCCCACCTCCACTTTGTCAGTGGGGATGACCTCTGTCGGGGGGGGGGAGAGGGGGGTGTTCAGCCTGAACTCAATGTACGTTAACATCCTTATTATTTGAATTCGTTATTGTTCTAAAAACATGTTCTCCGCAGCTTCTGGCGGTTTTAACGGACGAACGTTATACGAGAGGAATCCGACGTTTGTTTCACTGGGTCTTTGTAAAGAGTTTTATGTAAAGGTGTTTTTATACTTGTTAAAGTAACGTGAATAATGATAAATGATTGACTCTAATGATTAACCTGCACTTATCTGTTCCGTACAAAGACCTGCGCTGCTCCACAGGTTGATAAGGACCAGGGGATTTATTGGTACTGATAAGCTAAATGGATTTCTCTGTATTTTTTAAAAACATCAACAACGTCTCCGTTTACAACTCGATTAAGTTGCTGCCATATTCTAATGTTTGAGTTTAGTAACGGAACTCGTCGTGTTTTCAAATCAAAGTCACTTCTTGATTTTAGTTTTTTTTTGGGGGGGGGGGGGGGGGCATATTTTTCTCAAAATATTCAAACATCTTGAAATCTTTAATTCTTCCTCTTTGATTTGACACATCAGGATTTTAAAGTTTACATTTTCAGATCATTACAGAGTCTCCAGATGAAACCCTGGTTATCACTGAACTTCAGTCAGAGTCCACTCTCCTCCTTCATTGTCGTCCCACCACAGCTCTGATTGGCTGCTGGTGGAGGCAGCGCAGCAGCCAATCAGAAGCCTGCGTTCTGACACTCCCTCCTCCGCACCGCACACACACACGCAGCTTCAGGCACTTTAACCATCATGAGAAACTTAAACTGAAAATTGGATTAAAACTGCACGGCTCAACGTTCTGTAAGAGCAAGTGATGAAAAGCATCAGAGGCGATGGATTTATACACCAATCAGACAAGGCTAACATTTTATATTGTAATAACTAGTTCAGGGGTTGTTATTTTATTAGAAAGAAATCGAACATTTGACTTTTATTAAAAAGGTCAAATAGGTCAAATTTGTCAACATGAACCACAGACAGAGAGACAGACACAGAGACAGAGAGAGAGACAGACACAGAGACACAGACAGACAGAGAGACAGACACAGAGAGAGACAGACAGACACAGACAGACAGAGAGACAGAGACAGACACAGACAGACACAGACGCCTCACCCCTCAGCAGTGGGAGGGCACAGTCCTGCAGCTCCATGACGACTCCGTCCAGCACCGGCAGCATGGGAGGGATGTCCAGCAGGACCAAGACGATTGGCTGATGAGGACGGAGACGTTAACAATATATATATATATATATATATATATACATACACAACACACACACATTTCCAGGTTTCCCATGAATGGTGAGAATTCTGCTAAATATAAAAAGACACTCAGTGAATAAGAAGAGAACAAATCAAACCTAATTTAAACGGTCTAGCTCTATAGCACGACTCTACTTCAGGTTTTGATGAAACTGTTTGACTCGGCAAACATTACAACGGTAAAGCAGCAGGTGTGATTCAAAGACACTTCCTGACCATCACCGATACAGGTCCTGATAAATAATGACACTAATGTTCACGTCTGCAGCTGAGCCGGATCCTTTCAGTGGCGCCCCCTATGGAACATTGGTTTCATAAGCCGACTGTTGAGCGTTGATGCAGGTGTTTTTATTTCCTCCATCCAAAATCAACCTGGACCAATAATGTGACGGCATCCCACGATTAAAACCATTATGCAACGAGCTGCACTGAGCACCGTCCAGCTGTCGGATCAGCCTGGGGGGGGGGGGGGGGTGTTATGTGACCAGAGCCCGGCCTCAGTCCTACCTGGTCCTTGCCGAACACATCTCCCTTGGCGATGCTGTAGAGCAGAGAGTAGGCGATCTGACCGGCAGCGCCAGTCACCAGAACACGGATTGGTTCAGGCTGCGGGGAAACAAAACAGAGGTCGTGTCAATCACGGAGATAAACATCTGGATCAGGTTCGTCACACACGGACTTGTTCAACATCTGGTGAAGCTGCTGGTTCACACACACATTCTGAAGATGGAGCCGTGACGTTCGGTTTAATTTACATTTTTTTCCTCACCAAACTCCAATAAGAAAATCGTGAATTAGAGAATATCCTTGCAGTTTAGCTATGGTGGCTAAGACATCAAGTTTAATCTGATTATATGTAGTTTATGTCACTGTATAATTCGGCTTGTATAAAGATCTTCTGATTGGTTCAATCATTCCTCCTGTAGAAAAAAAGACTTGTCACCAAACTCCATTGAGAACACAGGGTATTTTATGATGACTTTGCATTTTAACAACAGAAGCTATGACGTTCACTTTCCTTTTTCATATTTTTCTGGAAGAGTTGATTTCACTCTTTAATTCGGCTCGTTTATAATCAACCAAACAAACGTCCAACTCTTAAGACTGGTTCACACATGTAGGTTCATCCCAGAGCAGAATAGAGACTGAAACCGGGCTCAGACAGAGAAGAGGACAGTTTCATGGAAGCCGAAGTGGAGGTTGGTTCCCAGCTCATTCAGAAACAACTGTTCTTCACGTTCTAACCTGACTCGTTCGGTCTGCGGAGCGACGCATCGTTAAATTGTCACGTTTCTGAACCGAGCCTCGGCCGGTTGAGTCTCCTGCTCTGATTGGCTCCAGAGGATGAATAAAAGAAGAGGTGACGTCACGTGACGCTGATGTCGCGGCCTCTTCTCACGATGAATGAAAGAACAGAACGAAACTGCGCAAAGTCACATCTGCGTTAAAACCCCGCAACAAACTGCGCAGATCAGCATTAATACCGCGGAACACACAGTGGAGTTACATTAAAGCGCAGATCGAGTGTTAACGCAGCTGTTACGCATCGGTCCATGAAAACAGAGATGGAGCAGATCTCTACGTGTCCCGCATCTTACCATGTCGTCAGCGGCTGAGGATGCGGTGAAGGTGCGGGTCTGTGCGGGTCTGTGCGGGCTGTGCGGTGCCTGATCTTCCTGCTCGGACTCGAACTAACACGCAGGGTCACCTCTATCCTCCTCCTATAAAGTCAGGCGGTGACAGCGCTCGTCCCGCACGAACCACGGGACTTGTAGTTCTTTAAAACACACTGAAGCTGCTACCTTCTCCGTACTGACGCGGGGAGAGGAACACAGTCTCCCATGATGCACCGCTCTGCTCAAACCGCGCCCACCTGCCCCACATTTTTTGAAAAAAATCTAATTTTCAAAAAAAAGGAAGAGAGGCTTTGGGGACATCTCGTGGCGAGTGGCGGGAGTGCAGCGGGCTGTTTCCAGAAGGATGCACTGATGTGCTGCATCATCACGTTTAATTATAAATGATAAAACGTCATTATAAAGTGAAATAATTCACGTTTGATGCCACGAGACACCGGACCAGCTCCTTCCTCCTCCATAATGTCTGCAGATGAAGTCCAGTTCGGACCAGAGCGAGGAGACCTGAGCCCTTCTGGACCTGTCAGAACCTGATGTGCCACACAGGACTCGGACAGAGGTTTTGAAATGATATTAAATACCTGATACTCCCCTTAAGGCCCCTGGAGGCTCCACAACAACCACACACCCACTCGGGCTCCTCGTCATCGTCAATCAACACAAAAACAACCCGTGGAAACTTCTGAACAACCAGTAGAACTCCTGTGAACGCCCGTAAAGCCACGAACACCCCTCAGGAACATGGTCCGAGCTCCACCCTCTGCTCGGCTGTGGCTCAGATCGTAGAGAAGCTTCCAATCTGAAGGGTCAGTGGTTCTGAAAACCTGAAGCTCAAACCAAATGAATGAGAATAAACTCTGCAGAGACGGGTCTGGTTAACCAAATCAGATGTGACCTGTAGAGTAAAGAAGAACCAGTGGAACCTCCTCAAAGTTCTGCTGGAACCCTAGAACAGAATTGAACGAACTATGATCCCAGAAAGATTCTTTCACTTCCAAAAACCTTTAAAACGCTTGTCGTTCTTTCTCCAAACCCCGTGAACCCCCTTCAACAACTGTCACTGAGCAACAGCGCCCTCTGCAGCCACACGTGGTGATTACCTCTGCTGTTCGAGTGATGAAGTGGCTAGAGAACAAACCTGGTGGAAAGCTGCGACCTTCAGGGATTCTTCAAACCTCCTCACAGACTCTGGAAGCTTCACCACTGATGTTCAGCATCTCAGTCACACATGAGAACAACCTGAGGTCATGAAGGATCCATGGAATCTCCTGAAAGCTCCACACAGTCACAAGACAAATGTCCAGAACCCTATCGAGAGCTGATGGACCTGCAGCGTCCTTCAAGAACCCCCGAGCGTGCTCATGGGAAACTCCTGAGAAGAACATGAAGTTCAGATCAACAGCTCAGCTCGTTTCCTTTGTGCTGCTGAACAGCTTCAGTTCTTCAACACGACGCAGATCACATGACCCTCAGGGATTTACTGATCAGCTTCACTTAAAGGTCCCGTGAGATAGAGAGAGTTCTTTTACACGTTGTTACCATGTGTTTCTTATTCTCTATAACTTTATTCTATTCTATCATTAATAGATTGTATGTTCACTTATGTTTCTTTTTTATGTTTTTCTCTGAGAAAATCAGAGTGTGTTTTCTTGCAGATTCAAATAAAAATCCAAGTGGATATTTTCTTTATTTAGGATATTTAATTACACTGTAAACTCTAAAAATAGTTTTATTTAAAGATGCTTAGGTTATGTTTACTTTACATCTGATACATAAAATTATTTATATTGTCTTTGGCTTAAATGTCTTAAGTAAATTATAGACAAAAATATATTAATTAACCATACATGTAACATTGTAATGCATAGAATTTTTTAAAATAAGAAACATACATATGTATTAATAATAATAATAATACATTTTATTTGTATAGTTCTTTTATATTGCTCAGACAATATAGAAGATGCAGGAAGATGCAGAGGTGGAATCTGGACCCGTGAGTTCATATTTTTCTGAAATCCCCGTCACCCCAAAATCTCCAGATTATAAACCTTGTGTATTATTACACACATTATATCATAAGTATTTTATTTATTAATAACATCAGTAACAGGTCAGTAGAAATTGATCATTCATGGTGTTTAAAGCAGTAAAAACAAACCAAAGCTGGTTACTAACAAAACAAGAAAGATACGGAAACACGACGCAGCAGCGAGGGTTGATTCTACGTGACCTCTTTTCAAATTAGGGTCGAATGTGAAAGGTCGGCTGAGGTCACGTCTCTGCCCAGACGACAGGAAGTCACTGGGTTCAGCTGCCAGCGGTTATCTGCGGAGGTCAATCTGAGCCGAGCCGTCTGAGCCGCGGACGCTTATAGACACAAACATCGCCACGGTTACAAACAAGCGTCAGGAGGTGATGTCATCGTGTGCTGCAGAAAATAGATTTTAATATATTAAATAGTTATTATACTCACACGCTTAAGAGTGAAAACTGTTTCTTATTTATTTAAATAAAAATGTAGTTTTCAGTCGATTGAAAATGAAAACTGTTAATTAAAAATGCTCTTGAATTGAAAACACTGTGAATAACGACGGACGATGCGTCTCCACTTCCTCCATGAGGCGGAAATATCTCGTATTCAAATCATCTTGTTCATTTGGAGTCAGAGTCCGCGCAGCAGTGAACGTGGCATCGAGGTCTTAGCGATCCACACGCTGGACCAATCAGGAGTCAGTCTCAGCTGTCAATCAGCCCGTTATTAGAACATCGATTCAAACCAAACTGATCAGAAACACGTTTATTTAACGTCTCCTTTGATTTGGTCAACGTCCCGTCGGAAGGACGACGTGTCCTTCGTGAGTCGGATCAGCTGATCCCGACGGACGAGGACAGGACGGACGGAGCGAGGTCGGTTTCAGCCTCATTGGGTTTTTGGTTTCAACCTTCAGCCGATCAAGGACACCGGCAGCCATGTTGGATCTCAGCAGCCATGTTGGATCTGGCTGCAGTTTGCCGGGTTCAGTTCGGTGAAGCTGCAGCAGCCTCTGACGTGGTGCTGACAAGCTGCTGCATCAAGGCAGCGGCAAACACGCAGAGCACAACCGGAACCACAGTTATTCACCTTTCAAAATAAAACCATTCAAACGATTGTCGCTTGGACTTCTCCGGGAAATACAAGAGAATTTAATATTTTAAGTTTCAAGCATAGTAACAGAGGTACCTTATTTTTCTAACTATACACACTGTACCTTACATTTGTATAATACTTTTTGTCTTAAATGCAACATTATGGTGAATTTCTAGAAAAATCTTAGGGAACTTTCCCTCAGGATTAATAAATCTTTCTTTTCTCAACTCATTTAGTAAAATTGAGTTGTAGAAATTATCTATTTTTCATTAAGACATACAGATTAATGAATCATGACTTTCTCAGGTTAAATCATTCTTAAACTGTACAGTTCTCTAACCTGACCTCGTTGCCTCAGACCTTAATGCTACACTTCATTAACTTGATTAGTTTGTGTTTCTTTGAGGGAACTTTACATTCTCTTGTATCACTGTTGTTGTTTACCTCTTTACTGCATTTGTTTTGTATCAATGGTGTGTGTCTTTGTTCAAAGTTATAGAGCCAACCGTGAACAAGGAGTGGTTTAGGTTTCGGGACACATCATTGGCCCCTCTGTGACTGTAAATGTTTGTTTGTGATTCGCTGCCGTACGCTGCTTCATCTCCGTCAGACATTTTAATTTGTACAGAAAACTTTAAACATTGATCAACTTTTACATCCAAGTCCAACGCAGTCTCTTGTTGTGAATGTTGTTATTCGGTTGGTGTCACTCTGGGATCCGGACTCTTCCCGAAGCTTCGGTCTTTTTAGTCTTTTCTTTTTGTAGTTTTTAAGAACAGAGGATGTCGCACCTTGTTAAGATCTTTGAGACAAACTTTGTGTACATGGGTGTGCACCAATCAAACCACATTTAAAAAAAACTAAATGAAATGATACTCTGTTTTCAGAGTTTCTAAATTGGAGCTTTTGTTTTGAAGAGTCGTGCAGGAAGTGGTGTTGTTCACTCAGGTTAACTTCACTGTGGAATCCACTAAGGCTGTATTCATGATGACGTCATCGGAAAAAGACGCAACCTGCGCGTTATTTCACTAAAACACTGCACGGGCTCTGACGGCCATGTTTTTTTTTTTATATCACCAGAAATCTAACGGGAGAAAACAGGAGCCGTCGAGTCACAGCTGAATAAAGTGAGACGCACGAGTCTGGTTAACCAACTGACCAACTAACCAACCAACCAGCTGACCAACTAACCGACCAACCAACCTAACTCATACGGAAACTAGTCTGACCAGTGATGGCGGGAAAAACGTGAAAGTGTGGCGGTCAAGTTCAGCTCGTGTTGCGTTCAAGGACACTGCGGTGAAACAGCAACGATTCGAACTCACCTGAGAGGAAAACGCCCGGACCACCAGATACATGGAGGACAGCAGGGTCAGCATGGTGAGACACCCGGTCCTCAGCACCGAGAGAGGGACAGACAGGGGCCGGGAGACACCGAGAGAGAGGGACAGAGAGAGAGGGACAGAGAGAGAGAGAGGGACAGAGAGGAGGACACTTGCCGGTGGACAGACACAGAACCTCCGCGGCACCAGAACCACCTCAGACCAGCAGCTCTGCGACTTTTCACTGCTTCTTGTTCCTCGTTCTCCCGTGACTCCCTCACACCTCCTGTTCCCCACACACACACACACACACACACACACACACACACACACACACACACACACACACACACACACACACACACACACACACACACACACAGTCTAGTCCTTTAATCTGATTTATATAAATAGCCGCTGTCAGAGCCGCAGCTCTTTGATCTCAGGTTTAATCCCGATGAAACTTCAATTCTTTAAAAAGTCAACGGAGTTCTGAACGGAGGGCGAGGTGACGTCACTGCAGAGATGTGGGTCTACATGGTGGCAGAGTGTGCGTGCGTGTGCGTGCGTGTGCGTTGTAGGGTCACCTGAGGACTGCTGCAGTCCTGACTGTGTGTGTGTGCGTGTGAGTGTGCGTGCGTGTGTTGTAGGCTCACCTGAGGACACTGAGGACTGCTGCAGTCCTGACTGTGTGTGTGTGTGTGTGTGTGCGTGTGTTGTAGGGTCACCTGAGGACTGCTGCAGTCCTGACTGTGTGTGTGTGTGTGTGTGCAGACATTACAAGAGATCAAGACAAAACTGTAAGTATATAAATAAGATTTAAAAACCCGTGTGTACGCTGTGGACTGATCCATGGTCGCGTGTTTATTGTGTCACTACTGACCCGCATGGACACGAGGACACGAACATCTGAGCAGGACCGCGTTCTGCACGCACGAGCGCGTGGCGGCGCCAACCACCTGATCCAGCTCGGTCACGTGACGCGTCCCTGCAGGTCCCACGTGAAGTTAGCTTTTATTTCCATGATTACGTTAACATCTGATTTTACAGTAGAGAAAGAGGGGACGTTTTCCGAATTTAAAGCTACGTGTAATAGTTATTAGTTAAATGTCTTATTTGCTGAATAAACACAATTTCTCCAACAGTTTTTCTCCCAATTCCTTCGTATAAAATATTTGAGTCGTTTGTTCTATAAATAAAAAAGTAATGCTGAGAACTAGTTTAGATTTTGTGATATATCTAACTTGTATTAATTTGCTTCTTGTCTCTGATGTTTTGTTTCACTTGTTTTTATTTGTGAAGAACTTTGTAAAGATGCTGTATAAATAAAGTTTTGATTATGAATATTAATGAATATAAGTCAGTTGTTTGTGTCTGTGGCTGACCTGTAATAGAGTCAGAACGTGTCACTGCTGCGTTCTGCCAGCAGAGGTCCTCGCGTGCATGATGAATGGAGTTCAAGCTGCTCTGCTGCACTGATTCTTAACGAAGCAGAACTGGTTCAACATGAATATAATAAACAACTCCTATAAATCAGGATTTCGTCATTTGATGATTATTTTAAGTTAAAATCATCAATCAAATGATGAATTGGTATTTTCCTCTCATAGAAACATGACATATTTGCTGGTTGGTTCAGTTTCTTGCGTCTCTACATTTATTTGCTCCATGTGGGGGGGGGGGGGGGGGGGACTATTGACTGGAATAAAAGATCTGTGTGATCTGGTCAAATCAAACCGAACTTTATTTGTTCAGAAACTTTCACACAAGGACAAAAGAAGAAACCTCTCTTCCAGGTGAAGACGATCATTCATCACTACTCTGAGTATGAGCAGCCGATGTGCTGAGTTTACACCCCAAAGAAGTAGCAGACCATAACCACAGGGGGGCGATAGTTTCAGCATTGTGTGTTATCTTAATTGACAAGGCAAGAGGCGCTATTCATGTTTTACTGTCTGATATTTTCAGATCAAAATTTAGATTTCCGATATTCTAGTTCAAGTCGGGTTTGGCTATCTACTTGTCGTAATGACGGAAAACATCTCGTTCAGGTACAGACACAAAAAACAGAATTTGCGTTGTGTTTGCGTCGGCCAATCAGATCGCAGTGGGGAAACTTCGCACAGCATCAGATTGGTCTCATTTCCTCTGATTATCAAGGCTTTGGGCGTGTTTGTTGTTTTCCCACTAGGGGGCACTGGACATCATAAGTACTGGGCTGCCTCCACATAAAGGCTTCTTCAGACAAAGAAACGTAAACCACCGGATCGTCCAAAGTTTTTTAATTTGAAGAATTAGTTGATTTCTCAGGTTCTTGTTATGCCTGAAACCTGCCAGCAGGTGGACCCTGTTGTTCACCTGCTGTAGAGCGTGTGGACCGCGTGCTGGGTATAAAATGAAGGACGTCGTGGTTACACGGAACCGGCAGCAGATTCCCAACGTGGGTGGTCGAAGCCGTAGAGCTGCTGAGCGTCTGCCACTTTAACTTCTCTGCACAGTGATGATTTATTTCATGTAAACACGACCGCAAGTTTACCACAAAAACAATTCCTGTGATGACAAGTCATGGGAGAAGTCGTGACCCCGGCGCTGACTCCTCTGACTGCGAGGTGAAGTCTGGCATCTCTTCATGCAGCCATCGGCGCCACAGATGAGGCAAGATATGGCCGCCTTGATTTTCTCAGCAGGTCCTGACGTGCCAAATAATAATCAGTCAGTCAGTGAGTCTGTTGGTCAATTACACAACACATCCTCGACTGGGAAAATCAAACATACTTGAATCTAGCAGTCGTAATTACAGGTGGAGGCAGAAATCCTTTCACGGGTGGAGCTAAAGCTGAAGGAGCCAGAGAACCAGTTTTTCATGTTACTGTCATGTTGCAGGTTGTGGGGGTGCGGACAACCTGGATGTAAAAAGCAATTGAGTGTGTAAAGGTGTCAAGTTGAGTTACTGTGGATTCATGTTCTGACACTTCCACAGCATTTTAAATAGGTTGAACTAGCTGTGAACGTCATGGATCAAATAAACCTGTCGACACAAAGAACTCTGCTCAGTTCCAGGTTGATAGTTCTAATCAGTGTCGTGACTGTAAAAAGTTTTCATGCTCTAAAGTTCAGAAATCCTCAGACTGTCCATCGCTGCAGCTCCTCTTTTCAGCCTCTGTCTCAAACCCTTTTTTAGCTCCTGTCTCTTTAAGACCCCCCCCCTCCTGATAAAGCCCAGTCTGCTCTGATTGGCTGGCTGCTCCACTCTGTTGTGATTGGTCAACGGCTTCCAGGGGGCGTGTCAGACAAGCCGCCCGGCGTGTGTTCTGCGAACGTGGGGCATCGTGGAACCTTTGTACTTTGAGGGAATTGACCCTTTAAGGTGTTTTTACATGTCAGTTACTTGGATCAAGTAAAAACTAACGAAATGATTCATCGCTGCATTTCCCCCTTTGATCGTGTCTGCGTGTTAATCTGCTGGAATCCACATTTCAGGCCTGATGAATCACTCTCTTTGTGCGATGTCACCTTATGAACCCACACGGCATGAATGGTGCATATATATATATATATATATATATATATATATATATATTGTCTGAGCTCCCTGCTATAGTTGCAATATTTGCCCCACTGACGTTCAACTTAACCAACTGCATTTTTTCCCCTTTTAGAAAAGCGCTCCCAACGAAACGCCCGTTCCAATCAGTGCCAGCACAGAAAACACTTTGTACAGGAACACTCGACACACGTGGGAAATATGAATCATCTCTCCGGGTCTGACAGGTCACGCTTACAACATGTCACGTGATCTGCGGAGGCATGGCCGAGCCTGTTTACCACGTCTCTCACTGCTCGGTGTTGTCTGTCCTCCCGCCCCCCCGCTTTAGCTGTCAGTCACCGACAAACGCCCGAGGAAGGGGACGACTCACCTGGACACGCCAGATAATAACACACACACACACACACACACACACACACACACACACACACACACACACACACACACACACACACACACACACACACACACACACACACACACACACACACACACACACACACACACACACACAGAGTTCATAATGACTTTCTCCTCTGACCAGAGCTTTCTGATGAAGATCATTGGATTAGAAATGTATGGTGGCCCTGAAGAGCAAATCACAAAACACAACCACTAATCAGGGAATAACTGTCAACTGTCTGTAGAACACACGTCTCCTCATCCGTTCAGCTATCGGCTTTGAACTTCTCATGCGTGTTGTTGATGGCTTGAGGAACTGCGGTGAGAATTACTGAAGATTGTGTTGCTTGTTTACAACACTGTGAAGCCGTCGGTTCAGTAAATGATTCAAACTTATATGTAAACCACACGTGGACAGTAATAAAGAAGAAGATTCAGTTTCATCTGAGGAAAAACATTGACTATAAAATCTTTTGTTTTAAGGACGACCCACTAATGACAAGGATAAATTCTGAAGTATCAACACAATACAACACAACATTACAACACACACATTTACAGCAGGGACTAGCTAACCTAACCTGCAGCAGGTCGCAGGTCATCACGCTCACACACACACACCTGACTCGGGGGGGCAGCTTGTTGATGATGATGATAATATTTCTCGTCGGCAGTAATTTCAGCTCTGGCTCTTTCAGCAGCTCAGGTTGGAATGTGGGGAATGTTTTCTGACGCTGAGCTGAACGTGGGCTCCGGCTCCCATCGCTCCTCTGCTGAACTCAAAGGGACAAACATTGACTGTGACCATCTCCGGGCGGCGCTGGCGTCAGCGCCTCAGCTCCTCGTTTGTTTGTTTTGTTTCGAGAACCAACAATGTGGGGATTATGAATATTTTCGAGACCTTGAAGCGCCACAACAACAACACAGACGGCCGAGCGGAAACGCGATTGCATCGGAGACGGTTTTCTTGGTGGCGTGGTCCATGCTGGCGTGTTCTGTGGAAACAAAGGGCATTGTGGGAGCTGACCTCGGTTTGAACCGGGTGTGGGTGATCTGACCTACGATGGCTGGTTATCTCCTCACGTGATTCAGAGGGCAGCGGTGGGACAGGCTGCCGACACCACTTCCCCCTCCGCCCCCATAAATCCAACACCTGTCTGCCATGTTGATGCCTCTCCAGGCGGTCACGCTGCCCCTGCGGTACCTCGACTCGGAGGCGTTGGCTTTGTTCATCTGCTCCACGCGGCCGCTCTGCAGGCCGCATCAGTCAATACGCGTCTCTGTGCGGGCGCCATGCGCACGGTTGCATTCCAGTGGGGATTTGCAGAGTGGATCGGAGAAACTCATCTAAACCAAGGATTAAAACTCCGAGGCTGTTCAGATGCTCTGATAAACTTCCCTTCTCGGTGGTTTCTGGTTTCAGGGGAGCGGTCGTCAGGGCGACGCACGGAAACAAACACAGGTCACAGACACATTAGTCATTTACATTTTCATATTGAAAACCAACCAAAACTAAACTCGTCTATGAACTCCTCAGTGAAGCTGTGAATCCTTGTCGAGGCGCCAAAACACTTGGCAACCCTTTGGGATAATTAAGACTGGTCACGCCCCCTCCTCGTTCGCCGCACCCTCTTATCCCGTCCCCACGCTCCCTGGCAACTGTATCCGCTTCATCGCTGCTCTTCCACTTCTCCTGCCAATCACACTTACTCCACCATCTGCCTGGAATGGCGCTGATAGAAAAAAGCCCTAAAGTGCTGGTGCGGGGCCAGAGTCGTATGTGTGTCGGCTGATTAATGGTTAATGGTGGATACGGCGGAGCCCCAGTGTCCTGCTCCTCTGGAGGCCGCGGCGACGCCTCTGCTCCTCAGACTCAGTTTGACCTCGGATGAACACAACAATGTGAAGAATTCTCGGTCTGTCACCTCAGATCACATCAGAGTGTGAGTGCGCGTCAGAGCGTCGCCCGTCAACACCTTCATCTCGCAAACAAAAATACACGATTGTGTGTTATTTCTCTCTCTGCACAAATCTGACTTCAACGATGCCGCTGCCTGATCCATCCCTGAGCTGTGTGATCGGTGATATGGATCAATGATGATGGGATCAGTCTCAGAGACCCGACGCCTGCAGGTTTATACATGTTTGTGGAAAGTGTTTCTGATAAAGATTTATATCATAATTATCACATATTAACGTCTCCGCATTAGCATAAAAAAAGACTACATTTGTATTTTGGAGCTACAAAATGCTCTACACAGGCTCCCCCTACAGGTGGGTTAGGGTTGCTGCACACTTAAGGATAATCGGACGATTTTAGACACAATTTCGCCGCCCTCAGTCTTCAGTCTCTCACGGGGGCGTTTCCGAGGCCCTAAGCTACCGATTATGTCCGAGCCACCCGGATCTCAAATCGTAAATATCAAACACAATCGGTCCCAATGGAAATACTGAGCAAACCTGCAATAGCCAATGAGAGCGAGCCGACCGGGAAGCATCCCAAACAGGATGTTGTGACCAAAAGCAACGCATCACCTCCTCCTTCTCAGCCAAGACTTCATCTGTAGTTTGTTCTTCTCTCGTTTGTTTTACACTGCAAAGCAGAACACAAGTGCAAATAGACGATAACGTCGAAGCTCGTCCATGTTTCGGTTTCTTCTAGAGTCAAGTTTCTGTAAGAGGCCAAGTCTCTGGAATCTCCACTGTGAAATTGTTTCCTGCAAATGGCAAGTGTGCGTTTTGAAGATTATAATATCAAAAATCTGTTAAATCTATTACGTCTGTGGTGTCCGGTTGAAAATCCTTCAGTGTGCACCAGGACTCACAGTCTGCTCGTTTGTTTTCAAGCCAACTTCCTGTGGCAGACGGGGCATTCGGTCGGCCACAAGAAAAATAATTCAATTATCTTTTGAATGAAAATTCAGAGCAGGCAAAAAACAAACAGAAGTTTAAGTTTAAACATCTCAGAGGTCACGGAGGCTTCCTAAGGAGTTAATGGACGTCTGGTTGACTCGTGTACATGAACACAGAGATAAACGTCTTTGTGTTTGTGAGTCAGGACGAAACTCGTTGATAAAAGTGGAGCTTGTGTATCAGTCAAACCAGAAGCTGTTCAGAACAGGAGCAGTTTAACAGAATTCTGTCTCTAAGTCGATGTTGTGTTTTACAAGAGGTCGTGAACATCTCCGTTTCCAAACATCTCTGTTTCTCACGTCCAGACTGAAACGCAGCGCCGCACTTTTCAAACTAAAACCAGGTTTACAAACTTCTCCGTTTCTGCATAAAGTCTCTAAACATTTCAGAAAAGTCGTCGGGGGCAGGAAATAACTACTGAGCCCATCAACAGGACCCGTCTCAGTTTACACTGTAAAACACAGACTTTTCTGCTCCCTATTATTCGTCACCTTAGCCCTGGCTAATCCTGCCCCCCCCCCCCCCCCCACGTCTTGTCTTCATGTCAGATTTTTGCATGACTGCCTCGCTCACCTTTCTGTGGATGAACTTTTCAACCCTTCAACCCTCGTCCTCGGGGACAGGAGGCCGAGTCCCGAAGGGGCTTCACGCCTTTAATGTCTGCATGTGACCTTTTTTTAAAAGTCTGTCGTCTCACATACGCACCAACACGCCCACGCCGTCATGTCACCTCTTGCCCGGCTGCGAGTCCCGCGGCCATGTTGGCTGGATGCACCTCGAGGAGCGGGAGTCTGACGAGGCCACCGCCAGATGTGCTCTCTTCCATCGACGAGTCTGCACACAGAAGAAGCAGATGTGAGAAGAGTTCAACCATCTGTTGATTGAAAATATTCCAGACACGTGCACCGACACAAACCTTCCTCTGTGAACTGCAGAGGAATGAATTCAATGGATGCCTCCATGGAGCTTCCCCCTGATAATAATGAAATAAATACTTTGACATGATATTGACTCACATCATGGTAAAAACTGACGGTTTGTTTTAGTTGGAAAATAGTTTCAAAGTCATTTAAAATAAAAAACATTTCAATATGGATCAGGTTTTACCTGTAACACGAAATATTATCACTGTGATGGTGAATAAATGTGATGTTAGCATCCTACAGTATTTTATTGTTTTAAATCTGAGGCTGGTTGCTGGTCACCTGGTCACCTGGTTACCAAAGAGGTGATGTTTTTCCACCCCCGCTCCGTGAGCAGGATTACACAGAAGTTTCCATGAAACTTGGTGGAAGCATGTGGTGTCGGTCGGGAAGTTTGAGGCCTGATTCATGTGAAGGGACTTTGGGGCCTTGGTGGGGATATCGTTCAACTCTGTGACATCAGAGAAAATCCTTTGGAGAAACCAGAGCTCCTCATTGGTCCTGTTATATGGGTTTTACATTGTTGTGATGGTGAAGTGCTGGATTTGGTCACTCTTCTCTCTCTCTCTCTCTCTTTCTCTTCTCTCTCTCTCTCTTCTCTCTCTCTCTCTCTCTCTCTCTCTCCTCTCTCTCTCTCTCTCTTCTCTCTCTCTCTCTCTCTTCTCTCTCTCTCTCTCTCTCTCTTCTCTCCTCTCTCTTCTCTCTCTCTCTCTCTCTCTCTCTCTCCTTTCTCTCTTTCTCTCCCTTTCTCTCTCCCCTCTCTCTCTCTCTCTCTCTTTCTCCTTCTCCTCTCTCTCTCTCTCTCTCTCTCTCTCTCTCTCTCTCTCTCTCTCTCTCTCTCTCTCTCTCTCTCTCTCTCTCTCTCTCTCTCTCTCCTCGCCTCTCTCTCGCTCTCTCTCTTTCCCTTCCCACGTTGATTAGTGTGACGCAAATTGGGGTTAGATGTCAGGAGGGCAACATGGCCGCCAGCGAACACGTTCACAGAGATTTTCTGCTTGTTTGGTACAAACTGTTACATGAAGTACATTTGTCCATATGTTTTTTTGGGGCCTTGTACAGTCAATGGTTTCCACTATAGTGTGTGTGTGTGTGTGTGTGTGTGTGTGTGTGTGTGTGTGTGTGTGATGAGGCTACATCCACACTACTTAGTTGACTTTACCTGTAAAACAGCATTTTAAAACTAAAACGATCTCTTTCCAGACGAGTGTTTTCAATCCAGCTCCACACAACTCACCTGAAGACACAGGTCACATGACCGTTCACCTACACTGGTCATGTGACAGGAAGTAGTGTCTCCTCTGCAGCTGGTTGCTTAGTAACAGAAACTCCTCTGAAGGCGGAACAGTGAAGGTGAAGAGTCAAGAGACAGAAGGACGACTTCTGCAGGGTGTTAGCGACAGAATGTTCCTGACAGGTACACAGTGTTACGACAGGAAGTGTTACTGACAGAAGTGGCATGTTAGCGACAGGAAGGTGTTCACTGCAGTGTTAACAGAGAAGGTTCTGAAGGCGACACAGAAGGTAGAAGATGTTAGACAGAGTGACGACAGGAAGTTTCTGGTGTCGACAGGGGACAGTGTTACTGACAGATGTACTGACGATTTAGCAGTTACTGAGGAAGTAGAGGTGTACTGACAGGAAGTGTTAGCGACAGGAAGTGTTACTGACAGGAAGTGTTACTGACAGGAAGTGTTAGCGACAGGAAGTGTTACTGACAGGAAGTGTTAGCGACGCTTTGTGTTCACCGCTGGTCGTCGAGTCATGTGACTGATGACAACCAATCAGGAAGAGAACGTCTGCGTCATCGTTTAGGAAAGTTAAGAAGTTTACAAGAGTTTTATAAGATGTGTTTGAATACTGCAAAGTTGTGGATGTAGTCGTCAGGTCACATGGTCTCGTTACTTCCCTCATTCAGCACAGGCCTGAAAGCAGCTTAGCCTGAAAGAGAGGAGCCATACGTGTAGAAGACGAAGATGAAGATGTGTCGATGGATGTAAACAAAAACACGTGATCTGAGCATGAAAATCGTCCAGCACCCCTCGCTTTAATGTTCCCGAGGTTTCTGTGTTGTGATCGCGTCCAAGCGGAGAATCTCCTGCTGCGTTGTTTACATATGAAAGACAAACCTTTTCCAGAGTTCACATCTAAAAACATCTGCAGAGTAAAGATGGGAAAAGACGCTCGTGTCCTTTATTTTAGTTTCAAATGTAAAATCTCTCGTTAGCCGCGGGAGAGAATCCGTGGAGTTCCAACGTTGATGCTCGACAGTGAGAGAAGCATCAGAGCGTTTACGAGTCTGCTTTAACACAATATAACACACACTGTTTACATGTGCTCCGACCGCACGACCACAGAAGAAGAACCCTGTTTAAATGGAGGCCAGATGGATGGATGAAAAGAGGAGGAGAAGAAAGGCGGGCGGCCGGGGGAGGCATGTATGATCTCACTGCTCGTCCTAATGAATACATAAAGGCGTCTTTCGGAGCCCTCGGTGTCCCACCAGCGCCGCAGCATTATGGTGGCAGCGCCGGTGCGTCTTTGTTCTCCGGCACAGACGAGCAACAGTGAAAGCAATCTGTCCTGTAGCGGAGCTGCATCCAGCAGCCGAGCGCTGATAAGGAGACCCCCCCGGCCTCCCCCTCGGTGTCTGGTCCAGCGGGCTAAGCTTCGCCTTCCTAATCCCCTCCAGAGAAGAAGTGCTTTGATTATTCGCTGACCAATAAAGACCAAAGTGAGCAGAGGTGGCGTTTGTTTCGGGGGGTTTTAGAGAGAGGCCTTGATTGGCACGTTTATTGGACGCTGTGTTTTATCGTTTCTGGTGATCTGTCCGAACACTAAATAACGTCTGCAGGATCAACTGCAAACGGGTTGTGCTTGTTGTTCGGCTCTTTTTCGTTTTCTTTCTCCTCAATCTGCGTAGAAGCAACTTCTCAGAGACTCCGCGAGAGAAGCTGATCTCGCAGCGTGGAGGGGTTCGGTTCAAAGGGCGACAAGGTGCCACTCAGGCTGCAGCGCTACAGGCCGGGGTGGCACGTACACTGTCCGGTCCGAAACTACCATCGGGCCTAATTATTGGCACAGCCCCCCCCCCCCCCTCAGCCCCTCCAGCCTCACAGACCTCCTGCACAAACCATCGACCATGCAAATGAACCACGTAGGTTCGGGCGAGATAGCACATGAGCTTTAAGCTATGCAAAAATATTCGCAATCCCGAGCTGGAGAATGAACAGAAAAATAATAAGATGTGAAAAGAAGGGAGGAAAATTATTATATTTGGCTTTGCTGGCTGTATATTTAGGCCGACTGGAGTGTGCTGGGGATTTGTTACCGTCTATCACCTTCTCCTCTCTCCCCTTCCCTGCATCATCTTCCTCTAATTAAAGTGTTTGTTGTCACCCTCAGATCCGGGGTGTGAAATCAAGTTAGCAGTTTATGTAAGAGCCGTGGTGGAAATCAAACACTTTGTTCAGGAGAAAGACAGCGACTTCAATCACTCCGAGCTGGGATATATGTTCCCATTGTTGACTTTGCTATCTGCATGCTAAGCCAATTTTCTACTTAAGTCTCGCAGCTTTTAAAAAATGTTATTTGGTTCCCTATGTGGTCTTAATTCTTACCCCTCGCTGATAAGCACAGCCGCCGCATTCCGGGGAAATATAGGCCCAATTATAGAGGACTTTAAAATCCAAATCATTCTCGGGAAAATGGAGGGAAAAATATATTTTAATGAAAAAGTAGAGGAGGAGATGCGACGGCCCGACGACTCGTCTCACGAGCCAACCCTCTCCTCACCCCAACCCCCCCCCCCCCCCCCCCCCCCCTGCTCCCCAGAGAGACTCATCTAGCTGGGTTTTAGACTTTGAACCAAAACGAGCCGAGGGACGAAATATGACAAATTATAATCGTTGATTCTGAGCCAAGAGTCAAATCTTGGTTTAAATAAATAAGTCAATCTGGCTTCAGGAAGGTTAAAGTCAGTATTTGGTTGTTTTGGTGTCATGACTTCAAACTAATCTTCTCATCAGCAGTGATGTTAAACTTTGATTGATTTGGTGTAAATATCAGCTTGATCCAACCGTCTCCTCCGCTCATCACTGCGGGGTTCAAACATCTTTTTGGAGATTTGCTAAAATCGAGCTAACACGACATTAGAGTTGTGAATCCTTTGGGTTTGTCTGTCTGTTTTGGAAAGTCTGTTGGATTCATCCTCTGGGGAACACGAACGTCTGCTCGTGTTGAGATGGTTCAGTCTGAGTTTTCTCATGAAACGTAGAATCAATCGAAACCTCTGGTAGGAAGTAGAAATCCATCCCGGCCGCTCTCCTGAAGCTCAGATATTTCTCAGCCCAGCGGAGTCGCAGTAACTTGGCACCATCTCTGATTTCCATTACCCAGGATGCCGTGCACGCTGCACATTATGTTCACACAGCGAGTTCCTCCATCACGGTGCCAGCTGCGGTTGCTAGGAGGTTTGTGATGAAACTCCAAAGCTCGTATTGATATCAGTCAGCAGTGCTACTGTCCAGCTGGGCGGGGCTCGGCCAGGTGTTGCATCCTGGGAAGATAAATAAGCCGACGTGACGTGGAGAACACCTCGGCTGGTCCGGAGACCCGGACCCCCGCCCGGCTGCAGCTGCTGCTCCTCAGAGTCTGGGTTTGTGTGGGGGGGGGTGATGGAGTGCGGTGACAGTGACCTGGCAGAGATCTCACCCAGTCGTACCTCACCCCTCCCACCGCCCCACCATCTCCACTCGCCCCCTGCCCCCTCTCCCCTCGGGGGGGAAACAGGATCTGGTCCAGAGGGATAAAGAGGAAGAGAATCCAATTCCTTATCCAGCCTGGCAACTGACTTAATTCCATTTTTGGCAGCCGACGACCAGACTGCTGCTGCTCGGCCGCCTGCAGCCGCGCTGAGCCGAGCAAAACACAGTGTGTCACTGTCTGGAAACAGGGAGGGAGGAAGGAAGGAAGGAAGGAAGGGAGTGAGGGAGGGAGGGAGTGAGGGAGGGAGGGAGGGAGGGGAGGGAGAGGAGGGAGGGAGGGAGGGAGGGAGGGAGGGAGGAGAGAAGGGGAGGAAGGGAAGGAAGGGAGGGAGGGAAGGGGAGGGAGGGAGGGGGAAGGGAGGAGGGAGGAGGAAGGGGAGGGGGGGGGAGGGGGAGGAGAGGAGGGAGGGAGGGGAGGGAGGGAGGAGGGAGGGAGGGAGGGAGGGAGGGAGGAAGGGAGGAAGGAAGGAAGGAAGGAAGGGGGAGGGAGGAGGGAGGAAGGAGGGAGGGAGGGAGGAGGAAATGGAAGGAAGGAAGGAAGGGGAGGAAGGAAGAGGAGGAAGGAAGGGAGGGAGGAGGGGAGGGGAAAGGAGGAAGGGGAGGAAGGAGGAGGGAAGGGAGGGAGGAAGGGAGGGAGGGGGGGAGGGAGGAGGGAAGGAAGGGAGGGAGGGAGGGAGGGAGGAGGAGGAAGGAGAGGAGGAGGGAGGAAGGAAGGAGGGAGGGAGGAAGGGGGGAGGAGGGAGGAAGGAAGGGAGGGAGGGAGGGAGGAGGGGAGGGGGGGAAGGGAGGGAGGGAGGGAGGGAAGGAGGAAGGGAAGGAAGGAAGGAAGGAGAGGGGGGAGGGAAGGGGAGGGAGGAGGAGGAAGGAAGGAAGGGGAGGGAAGGAAGGGAGAGGGAGGAAGGAAGGAAGGGGAGGGGAGGAAGGAGGGAAGGAGGGGAGGGAGGAAGGGAGGAAGGAAGGAGGAAGGAAGGAAGGGGAGAGGAAGGAAGGAAGGGAGGAAGGAGGAGGAGGGAAGGGGAAGGAGAGGAGGGAAGGAGGGAGGAGGGAAGGAAGGAGGGAGGGAGGAAGGGAGGAAGGAGGAAGGAAGGAAGAAGGGAGAGGAAGGAAGGAAGGGAAGGAAGGAGGAAGGAGGAAGGAGGGAAGGAGGAAGGAAGGGAGGGAGAGGAAGGAAGGAAGGAGGAAGGGAGGGAGGAAGGAAGGAAGGGAGGGAGGAAGGAAGGAAGGAAGGAAGGAAGGAAGGAAGGAAGGAAGGAAGGAAGGAAGGAAGGAAGGAAGGAAGGAAGGGGGGAGGAGGGAGGAGGAAGGGAAGGAGGGAGGGAGGGAGGAGGAAGGAGGGAGGAAGGGGAAGGAAGGGAGGGAGGAAGGGAAGGAAGGGGAAGGAAGGGAGGAGGAAGGAAGGAGGAAGGAAGGAAGGAAGGAAGGAAGGAAGGAAGGAAGGAAGGAAGGGAGGAAGGGAGGGAAGGGAGGAGGGAAGGAAGGGAGGGAGGGAGGGAGGGGAGGGAAAGGGGAAGGGGGAGGGAGGGAGGGAGGGAGGGAGGGAGGGAGGGAGGGAGGGAAGGGAGGGAGGGAGGGAGAGGGAAGGAAGGAAGGGAGGGAGGGAAGGGAGGGAGGGAGGGGGGAGGAAGGAGGGGAGGGAGGGAGGGAAGGGAGGGAGGAAGGAAGAAGGAAGGGAGGAAGGGAGGGAGGGAAGGAGGGAGGAAGGGAAGGAGGAGGGAGGGGGGGAGGAGGGAGGGAGGAGGAGGGAGGGAGGGGAGGAATGAGGGAAGGAAGGAAGGAAGGGAGGGGGAGGGGAAGGGAGGAGAGGGAGGGAGGGAGGGAGGGAAAGGGAGGGAAGGGAGGGAGGGAGGGAGGAGGAAGGGAGGGAAGGGAAGGAAGGGAGGGAGGGAGGGAGGGAGGGAGGGAGGGGAGGAGGAAGGAAGGAAGGAAGGGAGGGGAGGGAGGGAGGAAGGGAGGAAGGAAGGAAGGAAGGGAGGGAGGGAGGAAGGAAGGAGGGAGGAGGAAGGAGGAGGAAGGAGGAAGGAAGGAAGGAAGGAGAGGAAGGAAGGAAGGAAGGAAGGAAGGAAGGAAGGAGTGAGGGAGGAAGGAGGGAGGGAGGGAGGAGAGGAAGGAAGGAAGGGAGTGAGGGAAGGAAGGAAGGGAGGGAGGGAGGAAGGAAGGAAGGGAGGGAGGGAAGGAGGAAGGGAGGGAGGGGAGGGAGGGAGGAAGGAAGGGAGGGAGGAAGGAAGGAAGGGAGGAAGGAAGGAAGGAAGGAAGGAAGGAAGGAAGGAAGGAAGGAAGGAAGGAAGGGAAGGGAGGGGAGGGGGGAGGAGGGAGGGAGGGAGGGAGGAGGAAAGGAAGGAAGGGAGGGAGGGAGGGAAGGAAGGAAGGAAGGGAGGGAGGGAAGGAAGGAAGGAAGGAAGGAAGGAAGGAAGGAAGGAAGGAAGGAAGGAAGGAAGGAAGGAAGGACAGAAGCTTATAGAAGCAGTGAAGGATGGAAGGAGAAGAGAAAAGGGAGTTTATATGGAAGTATAAGTGTGTTAGAGGAGGAAGAGGAAGACGAAGAGGTAAAGATGAAATAAAACAGGGAAAAGGTCGAGGTAGTTTGAAACAGGATGAAGGCAACAGGATTTTATTTTAAAAATGTTTCACATTCTTTTCCACATGATCTCGATCATGTTTGTAGGAAAGTTGGATTCAAGCTGCTGTTCCTGCTCTCGACAGTTATCAGAGTCAAACATTTAAATAACTCCGAGGAGTCAAATGTTACAGCAGATTCAATAATATCAAAGTTCAGATTTCTGTTGCAGCTTTTGAAGTTAGGAGAAACACTTTATCAACGAGCTGGAAACAATAGGACGATGACAAGCTGCAGGGAATTGAAGTCAAATGATTTAAATGAAAAGGCCCCCCCCCCCCCCCCCCCCCCACACAGTGGGTTCAGTGAGAGTCGACCACTGAGCCGAGCAGATTGAAGAGGAGGAGCTGAGGCCGCGGAGCATGAAAGAGGATAGAAGAAGAAGAAGAAGAAGAAGAAGACAACAGAAGAAGAGAGAATAAGAAGAAAGAACAGGGGGGGGGGGGGGGGGTTAAGAAACAAGAGGGGAGGGTCAGTCTTCAAACGAGCCCCCCCCCCCCACACACCCCTCCCCTTCACTTAAGAGACACTTCAGGGGGGGGTCAAATTATTAACACTCCTACTAGCACTTTAAAGACAACAAAAGATGGACAGAGAGAGAGAACACACACACACACACACACACACACACACACACACACACACAACACACACACACACACACACACACACACACACACACACACGCACGCACGCACGCACGCACACACACACACACGCACACACACACACACACACACACACGTTTGAGTGTGTTTGAAATAGTTGTGTTTAGTGTTTCTTTAGTTCACTTAGTCACTGATCGTCGTCATATGTGTTCATTGGGTCGTTCACATGTTAGTGGCGTGTAGAAACCGTTCACCAGTTATATGATGTCAATATCCATCATCCATCCATCATCCATCATCATCAGCCATCACCATCACCAGCATCACATCCATCATCCACATCCATCACCATCCCATCACCACCATCATCCATCACCACATCCATCACCATCATCCACCACATCATCCATCATCAACAATCACAACACATGCCATCCTACACATCACCACATCCACATCCACATCCATACAGCATCACAGCATCCATCATCCATCCATCATCCACCATCATCCATCATCCATCATCATCAGCCATCATCCATCATCCATCACCACATCCATCATCCATCATCCATCATCCATATCCATCATCCATCATCCATCCATCATCCATCCATCCATCCATCCATCATCCATCATCCATCATCCATCATCCATCATCCATCATCCATCATCCATCATCCATCCATCATCCATCATCCATCCATCATCCATCCATCATCCATCATCCATCCATCATCCATCCTCTATCCCAATTCATATCCTATATAAACAAACACTAACTGTGGACCTGCTGCTGCTCTGATTTTTATTCTCAACGTTTCCATCTGTTTCAATACAAAAGCTGAAATGATTCATTTTTACTTTTGCCTTGTTGGCGTGGCAACAGCCCCTCGCTGTTTAAAAGATATCAAACAATAAGGTCCCACTCAGAACCGTCAATACTGAGACGTACGGATCATGCTGACATTATATCCACATGTTTACGTCTCGAGTTACCAACTGATGACGACTCATGTCCCGAGTTTGAGTTTCAACAAGATGGAAAAACAACAAAGAGCATCGGGCAGCAAACTGGTTCAGGCTATAATCAGACTATGCTATGCTAACATGTAAAGATGAATATGAATGAAACGTTCTGTTAGCAACTCGTGTAAACATCAGAGTCAGAATCAGGTCCAAGTCATTGTATGAAGATTTGTTAAAGCAGCTTCGGGTTCTGTCTCTGAGGATTGAACCCGTGAGGACGTGGAGTCAGGACTGGGTCAGAAGTCTCCTGCTGCCCGATGCTCTTTAGAGCTTCCCTGTTTGTTTACGCTGGGCCGACTCTAATCCCAGGCTCCTGGTGTTGCGCGGGCCTGTCAGTCAAAGCGGTGACAGCAGCACCGAGGGGCTCCTCGGACCTGCGGCCGCGCACATGCAGCGACTCGCCGCGGCTGCAGAGTCGGGAACGAGCTTCAGAGCGATCGGATAACGACGCAGTCACTTGATCCGAACGTGTCATGTGACAAACACTCAGAAAACAGGTCAGGATATTATTTTCATATTTATATTTGAATCATTACATTTTATTAGTCAACAGTGCTTTTGATTTCTTTTCTGGTTTATTTAAAACAGAGACGATAAATATGCAGCAACCACACGCAGCTACGATACGAGGAAATCCCGTCGAGGTCAAAGCGTCGACCACAACCAAGAACCAAACCAGCTGAAGGTGAACGCTAGCTCGGGAAGGTTTGTAGATTATGAGTAATTATGAAACACGCAGGGACGTCTGCAGGTCACTCTAGATTATATAATTTAATAAGGACCACACAGGCTTCAACATATAAACCATTTATTTATGTTGCATTTAATGGATACAAAATCCATGTTCCTTTGTTTGAAGCTACAGTGTGATTGACAGCGTGTACCGTCCAATGGGTGCAGGTGGCAGGTGTAGGTGGGCGTGTACTGTCCTGGAGCCCTTACTCAGGCCCCACCCCTTGCTCCTCCAAATATGGTAACCTCTGGTTTCTGGTTGCCACGTGCTCGTCCCCGGACGTACGAAAGGTGGACCGGACGCCATGTTTCCTTTCCAGTGGCGTCATGCACATCGTAAAACACGGCGAATGGTGATTGGTCGTGGAGCAACGTGTCATCTGACAGAATTCATGACTCTACAACCTGAAGTTGACACTCAAACTTTGTCTTTCATCGAAACTCTGTCAGGTCTTCGGTTGTAGAAGTTTCTTACGTAATGAATCCAAACGATGACGGTTGTCTCAGCGGAGTCTGTCCCTCCGTGTCCGTCCAGGTTCACCGTGGCTCTGCTGGTGACGGAAGGACGTCGCTCGCCGGTGGTTGTTCAGGGTTCACGAGTCACTTTCCTCTGCGGTGGAATGAAATCACTTGTTTGTAAGAAGTCACAGATCAAACGTACGACGCCAGTTTTCCATTAGCGCTGAAACAGACCTGGATCCCAGCTCAGCACAAACATTCCTCTGTGGCACTCCCAGGCTCGACTTAATGGGGATTCCCTGCCTCTCTTTTCCCTCTGCTGCTTCTTTAAGTGTTAATCCTTGGGAAACTTCCACCCGTAGCGGCTTGTTTGAAGTGAGCCAGTGGCTATCAGGCTAAGTACGGCCCCCAGTCATCTGAATCATTAGATTAGGCTCAGCCACGGCCCCGACAAAGAGATTCCCCATCGGCGTTTGTTTCAAGGAGAGGCCTCGATTCAGCCAGAGCGGCCTCCACACACACACACACACACACACACACACACACACACACACACACACACACACACACACACACACACACACACACACACACACACACACACACACACACACAATGAGTGGTTATTAACCATGAATTAGTTTATACAGTGTAGTATGCAGTAAATGACAGTGATGGAAATACATCAACGTCTACAGCTGATTTTTCCACTTTCAAATTTAATTGTAATCTCTAAATGTAAGAAAAGAATTAAAAAAAATTACAATTCCATTCCCATATTTTCAGTTGTATTTATGACTGACTTATGTAAAAGACAAAATACCTTTAAACTATTAAAATGTCACTAAATTAGTAAACATACTGAGTACATGTTATTTAGCTTATCAACAACGTTAGTAAATAATAAATAATCAAGTAAGTAACTGGAGTAAATGTAAAATTTATATTTAAAGTTAATAAATTACAATCTGGTATGTCTATGTTTATACTTAAAATATAATTTTATTTACAAGAACAACACACATTAATGAACATTTCTGTAAATGTGACAGAATTCTCTGGTTTGAAATCTGAGGATTTGCTCTTTTTGCAGTTTTCAGGAACATTTACAGAATGTGATGTCATTTTAATGAAAATACAACTTTAGACAAACTGTACACGACAAAGTACAAACACCTGCCAACACAAAGATCATATCCAGATGTTTGGGTTTCCGTCAAATATCACAATAAGATCAGTTTCATAACTTCTTCACAATCAAACAATGATATTTATTATTAATTCCGATTTTATTCATCATTCAAAGATTATAAACTAAATATTTTATGGACCATTATTTAATGAATTGTGGTTTGGTTTTTTTCCGAAAAATAAATAACCTGGCATCAACATTTTTTTAAATAAACAAACATGATATTTTTAGTATTGGAACACATGTTGTATTTTGAATTGAATATATTAAACCACAAAAACCATCTTTCATCCTGTGAAAGAAACGATATCAGACAAACACAAGTAAAAGACGATCGTGTGTGTTTTATAAACTCAGTTGTTCAAATCTGACGGAAGTTTTTCCGATTCACAAACTTTTGTTCACGTTCGGCTCCAAAGTTTCTGGAATTTGAAGCGAAATCACTTCAAAGAGTCGGATTTAGTCTCGTGCAGCATCTCATCTTCGTCCTTTGAAGACAACGTCATTGTCGCTGACAGTCGTGATGGGAATATTCATGGCGGCTTGTGTGTGTGTGTGTGTGTGTGTGTGTGTGTGTGTGTGTGTGTGTGTGTCTGTGTGTGCGTGTGTGTGGATCTCTAGATTGGCTTCTTAAACAACCGAGGAGCCATTTTGTGCAGGCGGAGTCCCGGACATGTCAGGGCTGTTGACAGTCTGTGCTCGGGATTAGTGGGCCGGCGGCGAGGCAATCCCTAATCCCTGACTGTATCGTAATCTATTTACCCGCCGAGCTGAAGGATTTCCATATGAAATATCCACAGAGACGCTGGAAGTGTTAAAACCTCAACTCATCATTTGGCTTTTTACCCACTTCTACACTCGTTCTTTTCTTTTAAAACGATGCCACTGCTGAGCTGCTTGACTCGCACTCAGAAACAGAGACGAGGACGAGTCCACCGAGAAACTAAATCTACGTTTACAGAAAGAATACAAAATAAAACTTCCTCCTTTCGTACAAACGTGAAGACAAAACATCTCAGATACAGACGCTGTCATTTTGTTCCACGTTTAAAGATTTGTTTAATTTTTTGGGGGGGGGTTTCCGTGAAGTTTAAATTAAAACTTATTCAGAGTTCACTCAGTTGAATGATTCAAAACTCAGAGAATCGCAGAGACTCGTCCAAACAGCCGAACAGATCCAGAGCTGAGCGGCCAGGAAGCTATGAGTACAACGAAAGACTTCAAAATAAAACATGGACCTGTAACTCTGACAAAGTTGAATTAACCAATGAGACACAGCTGCAAACAAAACACAAAGAAAGGAAATAACACAACACACACATCAGAGCAGTCATTTAAAATAAAACAGGAAACACAGACTGAATCCAAGCAGTAATTTCACAATAAGAGGCAGATCAGGATCATATCCATCGCTTCTTCTACGTGGTCACGAGTCACCGCGGGGTCCCGTCTGCTCTGAGGTCGCAGCGCCGCTCACAGGACACGTTACAACTTCCTGTTCAGCAGCAGAGAAACTGTAAAAACAGATCAGTGAAACACGTCTATGACCAAAAGGCCCATTGGTGTTTAGGGTTTTCACACCTGGTTGGGTTCAGAGATTCAGACTCTTCAGTCTGAACCTGAACATCAGGTGTGAAAGGTTCCTCAGAGCAGGAGTTCTGGGTCTGGATCAAACTGAACCTGGTTCTGTTCCAGAGTGAAAACACTTTGTTGGATAGTTTGGACTTTGGACCAATCACAGGAAGTAGAGACAGAATTAAACAGTAGAAGAAGAAGAAGAAGAGGAAGCAGCTGCAGTCTTCACCTCCGACGAGGACGTTCATTTGGTGCATTGGAACTAGTGAGGAGTACTGGAGTACTGTGGAGTACTGGAGTACTGTGGAGTACTGGAGTACTGTGGAGAACTGTAGTACTGTGGAGAACTGTAGTACTGTGGAGTACTGGAGTACTGTGGAGAACTGTAGTACTGTGGAGAACTGTAGTACTGTGGAGTACTGGAGTACTGTGGAGTACTGTAGTACTGTGGAGTACTGTGGAGAACTGTAGTACTGTGGAGTACTGGAGTACTTGAGTACTGTGGAGTACTGTGGAGTACTGGAGTACTCTGTAGTACTGTAGTACTGCGCCTGAAGGTGCTGATGCTGCTAGTGATACCATCATGATGATACCATGTCAACCAGATGAAGCTTTATTCATTTTCTCCATTCAAACAGAAAGACTACTAACCCCCCCCCCCCCCCCCCCCCCCCCCCCCCCCCCCAACTGACAATACTCAGACGCTGTCTACAAACCAATCAGAGTCAAGTACAGGTAGACTCCGCCCACGTAGGTGATGACGACACAATTCTTTAGTCCTTAAATTACAATATGGAGCCAAAACTAACAGATCAAATAAAACTATGGAACAAACAGATCTGTGTAAAACTTCTCGTTTCCACAGATTGAATCAAAACACTGACGACGTCTTTCTGTCAGTAGCTGAAACCTAAACCGGTCCAGACTCGTGTCGGGGTTCCGTCTGCAGCTTCCTCCTCTGAAGCCCTGAGACGCTCGGAGCTGCGTCCACTCCACAAACTGACTGGAGAACAGTGTTGTCAGATGTCACAGGGTTTTTTAATAAAAATGTGAAAAGCAGAGTCACATTGACGAAAGACGAGGAGTTCCCGCCCCCGGGAGTAATAAGGCAACAGCTGTTCAGAGAGGGGCGTCCTTTCTCTAAACCTGAACGTGGTCTACAGATTAGTTTGTCCTGGTGTGGTAAATCCTGCCTCGTGTTTGCACGAGGCAGCGGCGCGCGCCGGTAAAGCCCGGCAGGACGCCGAGCGGGCAAACACACGCAGCACGAACGCCATGTTTACCAAAAACTGTTTGTCCAGCTGCTGGAGGGACGGCGCCAGGAAGAGGGACGGCTGTTAATTAAAATCGTGATTTGTCCCTTTTCTCCTTGGATCAAATGAGTCGTACATTAGCGGCGACACGGCCTAACAAACAGCGGGGATGCCGGCGGACATGTTTGCTAACCTAGCGAGTCCACCTCGGCAGCAGGGGGATTATCGGCACGCTGTTGTTCCTCCGGGTGTCGTAGATAACGTCAGAGCCTCCACGTGTTTAATCAGCTGATTGTTTTAAAAGCTCAAACTACATGTTCGAGCTGAACATCACACCTGAAGAATCTAAAGGGATTTTATAGAAAATAAAAATAGCTCAAATAGGTACCGACAGCTGGTTTAAACAGTGTCTTAATGAGGTTTCATGTTTCTATGGGGTTCAGACTCAGACGTCTTTTATTTGAAGTTAAACATCGACGTGAGGAGAAGCTTCTTCTTCTCTTCAGGATGAAAAACAACGTTCCTCACACAAACGCACCCGAAGAAGAAGATCACAGAACGTTCCAGAGCAGCCGGTCGGATTCTGCTGCTCTGGAACCAATTCCAGAAAAACTATCACATGAATAAAGGTTTAGTTTTCAGTTTGATTTCTCGACTCTTGAATCCAGTTTCTGAAGCTGCAACAAATGTTTTTACCTGAAGAATCTTTTCGTCATGATCCAGTTTAATTAACGTCCTGTCGAGCGAATCTTCGATTAAACACCGGATGAGATGTTGACTTCACACCTGCTCTGCTCCCGCACTACCACCAAGGCCCCGCCCACGTCCAGCTGTTCCATGACGCATCGTGCACTCAGGGCTGCTCGTCCAATCAGAAAGCTTCTGGAACTTTTAACTTCCTCGCCGTGACTAGATATATTTATCCCTAATCCGGAGGTGAAGGTGGTGGCGAGGTGTCGTCATGACTTTACTCGACGTGTTCAGCAGCTGGTTCCTGTCGACTCTGCCACATGGGGGCGCTGTCTATCGGCTGAATCAACATCCACGACAGTTCGTCCACGGCCTCTTGTTTTTACGTAAACGTGGGGAATCAAACATGTGACGTCTGTTTCACTTTAGATTTAAACCCTGGGTCTGTTAGCCCGAGGATCGTGGGTAGTGTAGAGCATCTATTTAAAATGATGGATTGAACATGATTTCCACATTTACACCACATGAGCAGTGTGTGTGTGTGTGTGTGTGTGTGTGTGGTGTGTGTGTGTGTTCATGCAGCATACACAAGAAGCTCCTCCTATTAAACATTAAACCAAGGTCATCAAATCAATGTTAATCAATCCAGATTAAAACTGTAGTTGAACTCATTTGAACCCGTTCAGTTGAATCCGGTTCATTGCGTCGACGTCGCTGCAGAAGAATCAAACTTGTCTTTTATTGGTCGGCTCATGTTTTAACAAGATTTTATTATAAAGACACAAACGTGTACATCTGTCAAATTTCAGTGGAATAATCTCATTCACATTTTTTATTTTCTCTCTTTCTGAAAAGAACAAATAGGAAAAAGTCTTCACCTTACAAACAAGTGCTGTGACTCCGCCTCCAGCTGCGGCGCCGGCGGCCTGGACGACGAGATTCACGTTGGAAAACGAGACAGAAACAAACAGGGACGTGAGAATCGTGGCAGCTTCGCGTGTTTGGAGAAAGAGATTCAGTCCGAACGAGAGTCTCGTGTGTGATTCTTTTGTTTCCTGGATCTAAATCGATGCTTTTCTTTTTCTTTCAGCCGAACTGAGACGATCAGAAGTTCTACATGTGTCTCGAGTTCTGGAATAGAAAAATAATCCTGGTCGAGAACATCTCAGCTCGTTCACAGATAAACTTTTTTTTTTAAATGCCTCTAGTGTTAGTTTGAAGAATCTTCAAAAACAAGAAGAGCACTTCTTTAAAAGTGCAGAAGAAGAGAAGTCACAGCACTTGGAAACGCCACGAGGCCTGGTCTTTGTAGTCCAAACAGTCGGAGGCGTTGAAGTTCAGCTTCCAGGCCGAAGTCGCCGTCGGCTCTTTGTAATCCAGACAGTCTGTGGAGTTGAAGGCGAGGCTGGGCGCGCTGTACGCCTGGTGGTGCGGCGGGTGGTGGTGATGGTGGTGGTGCCCTGACGTCTGGCCGATGTGGTGGTGTGGGTGTCCGGACATGGAGCTGCCCGTCATGGGGCTGAGCTGGTGAGGGTGGTGCGGATGGTGGTGGTGGGAGTGCATGGGCGACAGGTACGAGCCGCACTCCACGCCACCGAAGTAGGAGCCTGATGCAGAGGCCGGGTAGCCCTGGCTGTACGCCGCCGCCGTCTGGCCGTAGGACACGGGGTAGGAAGACGTGCCCCCTGTGGCGGAGGACGTCACGGAGCGCTGCATGCAGGAGGCGCTGCTGGGGGCGGCTGGGTCGGGCAGCGTGGCCAGGGCTGGGGCCGGGGAGATGGGCGCCGGGCTCCAGATGGACGACACCGGGGCGGTGACGGAGGTAGAGGTGCTGATGAGACCGGGACCGCTGAGACCGGAGGAGACGGATGAGGACGAGGAAGCAGAAGAGGCGGAGGAGGTGGCGGACACCGGCGGCGGCGTGAACTGGCCACTGCTCTCAGAACCAGTGCTCTCTCTGGTCGGAGACGACTTCTTCTTCAGTGGTTTGACCTTGGCGCTGTTGCTGCTCTGCTGCTGCTGCCGACATTTGGCTCGTCTGTTCTTAAACCACACCTGAGGACGGAGGAGAGAGGTCAGAGGTCACGAGCCCATATCGACTGGGTCAGAGCACCTGTCTGACCTTTGACCTTTGACCACTACACTCACTTGTGCTCTGGACAGAATCTGCTGAACGAAGAAAAACGCCGACAACGTGTTTTTCTTTCATTTCATCGAGTTTAAAACGTCAGAATCTGCTTTAAACAATTCACCGAAATGTTTCACTTCCATTCAGTTTTGAGACGTTAATAACTTAAGAATTATTTTCAGAAGAAAGTTCCTCTGTTTGTCCGTCGCTGTGTTTCATGGGAACCACTTCCTGAGAGAAAGTACCAGATACTGTTTCTGGATTATTGTTGTTCGTGTAATTCTTTGTCCATATTTTTGAAAGATGGAAAAAGAAGAAAAATTACACATCTGCATTGAAGAAATGTGTTTTTTTAATTTGTGAACTGTCCCTTTAAATCGTGTCTTATAGAGGAAACCGTCACAACTCTTCTTCAGAGAAACATCAATAAACTAAATAGTTTATAAAAATGAAATTAAATGTTTAAATGAAAATGTGCAGACTCACTCAGGATGAAGGCTTTTCAAAGTAAAGCTCAGCAACCACCAAAACAACTTATTACGACATAACTTAACGTTTTATTTTGAAGGGGATCTTGTTTCCTTCTACTTTTCCTGCTTTTGAAAAATGATTTTCCTGCTTTGATTATTTTTCATTTTATTAATATTTTCATTTACAGAACATTTCGGCTAAAACGTTGTTTTTATTCAGTTTAATTTAGGTTTTGTGTCTGTGGATTTAAATTACAATATAAATCTTTAAAGGTCTTTTTGTTCATATTCATATTCACTTTCACTAATATTCAACCAAACAGTTTTACTGAGGAAGATGATGGATCACAGTCTGATTCATAAAACATGTTATTCCCAAACACATGGTGAACATAGATGATATTCTGATATATGATGTGATAAAACGTCCAAAACACTTTGACTCTAAAACGTCAGATTTATTGGTTTATTGATTAGATTTATTTTCTGGAAATATTCGTAATTTAGCACATTTTTGATTTGAAAAAAACATAATTTGCAAAAATGAATCATAAAAGCGGAGAAAACGTATAAAAATACAATTGTTTTAATGTCAGTGATGAACTGAGGAAGTTTTCTGCTTGAATCTGTTTTAGTCTCTCGAGTTATGATGAAAACTTTAATTTAAGAAACATTTTCAAATATCGATAATGTGAAATACATTTTTGGTAGAAAATGACCATATATTTAACTTAATGAGCACAAGAGCATTTTGAATAGCATAGATACAATTTAAAAATAATAATTGAATCGGAACATTAATAAATGTTATAATTATATTTAAGCGATGATTATTAGTATAGAAAGCTTTAAAAAAACATCAACCTGCGTCTGTAATGAACAACATATACTACTGCAAATACTACATACTAGTACTAATACTTCCACTAGTACTAATACTTCCACTAGTACTAATACTTCCACTAGTACGAGTACTCAAGCTGACGTGTCTCAGCTGGATTCGACTTCATTTATTCACACAAGTTTCAAACCGGTTTAATTCTTTAAAAGCATTAAAGGTTGTTTCCACTGTGTGATATCATTTTCTTTTGAACTTGTATTTATCTTTAATGCACCAACCACCACCAGCACTCTTCACTGTGTTGTATTTCATGCAATATAATGACAATAAAGACTTTATATTCTATTCTATTCTATTCTATTCTATTCTATTCTATTCTATTCCACGTCAGGCTGTAAAACTCCGGTGCAGCAGATTAAATGTCTCCCGAGCTGAGAGGAAACGGAACCGACAAACTTATTCTTTACAACGAACTAGAAACTTATTTTAAATGCTTCTTTTTGGGGATTTTCTTATGTATCACTTTGAATTGTCTTATTGTTGAAACGTCCAACACAAATAAACTTGTCCTGAGGTCCTGGAGAAAGAGGACAGAAGGGAAACATGCTGAGGCGATGGAGGAACTGGGTTTCAATCAGAATACCTGAGAGATAAAAAATAACTACGCAGATATGAACTCTATTAACTGTGCTCATATAATTATCTTGTTCCCAACAGATAATAACGTGTGAGCACAAGATGGGAAAACCTCATCTTCAGGGACTCCGACCTCACGTCCTGCTTTTTACACCAGAGGTTTGAACCTGTACTTGTATTTGGTCTTTTGGACACACACGCACACGCACACGCACACACACCACACACACACGCCACACACACACACACACACACACACACACACACGCACGCACACACACACACACACCACACACACGCACACACACACACACACCTGCACTCTGGACTCGGGCAGGTTGATCTTCAGCGCCACCTCCTCCCGCATGAAGATGTCCGGATAGCGCGTCTTGGCGAACAGGGACTCCAGGATGTCCAGCTGCGTGCGCGTGAACGTGGTGCGCTCCCGCCGCTGCTTGCGCGGGTGCCCTGGAAGTTTTCAACCAGCAAACATAACAAATGAATAAATACAAACATCCGGTCCCTGGCTTCGGTCCCTCTTCGTGTTAATTCTCTTGTTATTTCGTCTTTAAAAGACTTTTTAAAAATAAACGTGCAGATCCACAGACGTGAAACCGGATCCGGGTCAAACGGCTCCGACGCCTCGAATCGGTGTCACTCCACTTATTCAAAGATCCAGAGAAAGGTTTGAAACCACGAGGTTGTTTTTAACTGTTATATAAAGTGCGAGGTTCTTCTGAACTTGTGTTGAGCTTTAACACTTTTAGTTTCACTGTATTATAAATATTGCCTCTCCTGTAAATCTCTGGAATGTGGGCTGAAGTTGTTAAAACAATAATAATAAAGAACAGAATAAGAAAATAAATGTGATGAATGAGTTTTATCATCAGAGAGTTCTGATGATAGACTTTTTGTGCAGATGAATAAAAATGAAACTCGGGAGCAGCTCGAGTCTGACTCCACATTGTGTTCATTTTCCACCTGATGTAGAAGTTTTATTTTTATTATTTATATATGTCAGAGTCTTGCATTTTGTTGGGTATGAATATTGTATGACGTTATGTGTTCTGAGTCCTGCAGGATAATAAAATAAAAAACTTCAGCTCAGTTTCTCATCTGATGAAAACAAAACTGCAGTAAAGTTTGAAATCGTCAGTGTGATTTATTTTTGATTGAATCGTATTTGACGTTTTATTGTTTGATGAATATGTATATGGAGTTTTTAGTTTAGTGGGGTGCGCTTGTTTCGCGCTCGGGCTCGTACCGGGGTATCCCACGGACGGGTGCAGCAGGTCCATGGCGGCTCCGCTCAGGCCCAGTCCGTTCATCCCGTACGGGGCCTGCTTGAGATAAGACATCATGCTACCGGAGGAGGGACCGGGAGGGACCGGGAGGGACCGGGAGGGGAGGCCGGGGGAGGCCGCGGGAGGCCGCGGGTCCGACGGGGAGAGGAAGAGGGAGACCCCGGTGTTCAGGGGAGAGCCCCGGTTCCTGGAGGAGACACAGGCCCCGTGGGAAACACGTTCATTATACAAGATAAAACATTATACAGCAAAAAGAAAGACAAGAGAACATACTGTTAGAACAATCAATCAAATATACAGTCAAATAAATATGACATAATATAGAGTTAAATACGTTTTACATAATATACAACAAAACAGTTTAATCGCCTAAATAAAATAATGTAAAACACTTTTCAATGAAGTTACAATTAAACGTAAAAAAACACGAGATTTTAAGTCATGTTTCTATTTTTTTAAATCCCACATTACTGTACATGTTATATATATATATATTATAATATTATAAACGAATAAATAAATCCCCTGTTACTCAATCAGTAGAATATCCTGCTACTTCTAATAAAGGTTCAAGCTATGAAGAACATTTTAAACATTTTACATTATTTGGTCATAATCCACAGACACATTTTATTTTATTTGTGTATTTATTTAATTACAATTTGAGAGAAGGAAAAAAACTCTGATGGAAGAACATTTTATTTTATTAAGAGTTAAACTGGAACTGAATTATGAAAAGAATAAGAAGCTTCCGGGAACAAGTCTGGGTTTTATGGTTTTTACATTTTTAACAGCTCAGATCTTCATAAGGTTTTAATTCATTCAGCAGCTCAGATTAAATCGATCCGTTTAAATTACAAACCCCACGAGACTTCTCCCACCTGCACACACACGGACACACACACACACACACACACACACGGACAACACACACACACACACACACACACACCGTCCTATTGAGATACAAATATTCAAATCTTTAAAAATAAACCACGTTGGATTTAAGATCATTCTTATTTAACCTCTGTATTTATTATTCTTTAACCTTCCACATTTTCCACTGGGCTCGTTCGTGTCACAATTAGAATATTTATTATTATTTTTAAATGATATTCCTGTGCCTCACCTCCATGTTATTTAGTTTATTTAAGTTTATGTTTTGATTGAACTGCGTGTTTAAGCTCCTGCAGCTGGAAACACGAATAAACGTTTGAAGCTGAAGAAGAGTTTGAACATTTCAATTCAACTGAAGGACCGTTTATTATGATCATACAATGATTATAATATATATTAGAAACACGTATTCAGATCCCGTTTGACTCCAGCGGCTCCTCTCCGCGGCTCAGGCCGACGACCAGCAGCGGGGTTCGGCCGGAGGAGCCTCGGGCCTCCCGCTGCGTCTGATAGACTCTCCGTGTGTTTCCAGAACCTCGGGAATTCAACGCGTTTATCAACTGTGTGCAAATGGACCGTCGTTGGGAAGGAGATGCGATCTACAGGCTTTCACCACCGAGGGGGAAACAGATCTGAGAACAGAATGAAGTCACCTCCAGATCCTAACGCGTTGTAATTACTGTATTTATGAAGAAGTGTTTAAAACTCGGAAGGAGTTCGATCCGGTTCGTTCTGATTCGCTTAAAGTCGCCGGGGTTTTGATTCGAAGAGGAAATTAAAACCTTTAAGTTTTTTGTAATGGAAATGTTCCAACACGAGAAGCAGCAGGAGAAATAAACCACAGTCAGATGAAGTAAAGTAGAATCCAGTGGAGAAGGTAAAATGGTGTCTCACCTTCTTCTGTCACCTCGCGAGTTAGAAACTGGAATCCAGGGAAAAGTCAGATCCAGAGTTTGTAAATATCCACATGAGGAAAAGAGTTTGTTTTCAGATTCAAAAATGTAAAAATTTAACTTTCAGTTTGTTTGAAGCTGCTCTGCGTTCACGCGCACACGCAGAGAAACGACCGAAATAAAATCACATTTAGTTTTCACTTTAATGTTCCTGATTTTATATTTTAAAGATAATTAGCAGGTTGTTGAATGTTAAATCATTTGATCACGAGTACCAAGACATAATAGACGCAGTCATTGTTGCTGTTGTGAGGTTTTTATGTGTAGGCGTCTAATCCCCCACATTGCAGAAGTATTTTCTTAATACTAAGCCTTTAAATCCAGGGATCAGGCTGCAAGTGGTGTGTGTGTGTGTGTGTGTGTGTGTGTGTGGTGTGTGTGTGTGTGTGTGTGTGCGTGTGTGTGTGTTGGGGGTTAAGTTTGGAGAGGCCTCTCGTTCACTCTTATTAAAAGCACGATGCATAAAATCCCAGGTCGTCAGAAAGCACAGAGGAGACACACACACACACACACACACACACACACACACACGCACGCACACACACACACACACACACACACACACACACACACACACACACACACACCGTTGCAGGTGAAGACAGAGGGAAACATGTGGAGCAGGACAACACGTCTGACGTGACTCCTTCACGTGATTCTGATTGTTTGTGTGTTCGGTGAGAAACTGATTAACTCTGTTTTTATAAAGGTACAAATTAATTGTTAATAAATTGTTGATTTCAGAAATTCTTACATTCGAGGAAAAGTACATGTTTGTGGAGATTAGATTAAAGAGGCCGGTGTTGCACCGACAGCTCAGGTCACAACAATAATCTGAGGCATAACGTCAGAGTTCAGTTTGTCATGACGCAGAAAAGCTTAAAGTCCAGACTGTTCTCAAAAAGGCCTCCTGACTTTATAAATCCACGTCTCCATGTTGAATCCTGTTCACTCTTCACTTCTCTTCCTGTAGAACACACGTACTCACTCATTCTGGGTCCAATCAGAACGTCTCCTGCAGTTTCTAACTTTCTCCCTGTTACTATAAATGCTGTCAGTTCAATCCACAGGTGAAGACGTTGCTCCACAGCTCAGTAACATGTGACGTCTGTCACGAGCTCAGAGCCACTCAGGATCGATGGAGCGAGGTCAGGACTGTGTGTACTTATTTAAAACGATGGCACTATTCGCAGTGGAAACGACAATCAACCCCCCCCCCCCCCCCCCCCCCCCCCCCCGAACCCCAGACTCCTGTTCTCCGTCCTGACCTACTTGTGTTCTTCCAGTTTCACGTGCGTCACGTGTCAGAACCCTCCTCAACACATAGCCTCTCTGAAGACGTCTGGACTCCGGTCCGCGAGCAGCGCTGTGACCGGAGCCCTCGGGCCTGAACACGTCGCGAGGGTTCGAACTCTGCGGCTGCAGTTGGATTCGTCTCCACCTGCAGGTCGGTGGGAACAAGTCAGAGTTGTTCCCGTTTCACAATAATCTGAGAGAATCTGCAGCAGGGAAGGAAGCTAGTGTTGGAAGTGGGTCACAGGGGGGGGGGGGGGGGGGGTTACAGTGCAGTCGTGACAGTGACGGACGCACGCAGCCGACAGGAAATGAGAAACAAGTCATCACTCGGTGTCAAGTACAGTACGGGCCGAGAGGGGAGCATGTAGCTGTCAATCACACACCCTGTGGTCCCGCCCCTCTCATTAAGAAGTCAAAAAATGAAGGAGGGGGGGGGGGGGGGGGGGGGGGGGGGATCAGACACCACAAAACCAACTGACCTCATCCAGTGCCCATCACCCAGAGGTGTGTGTGGTGTGGTGTGTGTGTGTGTGTGTGTGTGTGTGTGTGTGTGTGTGTGTGTGGAGGGAATGTGGGGGGGGGTAACTTCCAATCCTTTTAGGATTATGCCCCCCCCCTCTCCTCTCTCCGCCTCTGTTCTCCAGTCTCTCTCTCCGCCCCTGCTGCCCCTCGGGCAATCACGTTAAAACTTGCACGGCCAGCGCTCATTCAGATTTCTCCAACAATGCGTAGCAGCGGTAACCATGTGAGCAGGAATGCACAGGCTCCTCCCCCCCAGCACCCCCCCCCCCCCCCCACCACACACACACACACCTGACAACTCAAATGAAATATAAAATATTGAAGGCGATAAAGAACTTACAAGACGTCCTGGAGGAAAATATGTAACAAAACATAAATAAAAATGTCTTGTGACGATTATTGCTCTGTGGTGACATTTGAAACCGAACATTCATGGTTCTCAGATGATGAACCTTAAAGTGATACTTGACGTTAATGTGTTTTGGAGCTGAAAACTAAATTATGTCACCGTTATTTAATGAAACACGTTGATTCTAGTTTTAATGACACATTTATTCATTCTTTTTGATAAACTTATTATATATTTATTCATGTTCGTTTTGAACATGGCTCATGACGCCACCTCGTGTTTCCAACAGTCTTGGACCAATGCTCACGTGGAGTCGACTGTTCAGGACGTCTCTACGTCACGATATTTATATATATATGGAAAAGTGAACGCCCTCTCATCAGAAGTGGGCGGTCCCCCGCCACCAGCGACCACGTGTGAACCTGAAAAGCTGCGCTGACTTTCAGATGGAAACTAAACTGAAGCTAAACCTCTCAACCACAACATCGTCAGTAACCACGGCAGCCCGAGTCATGTGACCGATAACAACCAATCGGAAAGAGACTGTAAGCAACGACATCATCGTTTCCAAACGTCTCAGTTCTTGTCGACGACGCAGTCTTGAAGTTTTCAAACTAAAACGGGGCCGGCAGCAGATCGTCGTGGAGGAGGAGGAGTCACAATTTGATCAACGTCTTACTAATCAAACGTTTGGTAACTCTGGACTAAACCTTGGATTTTGATGTAATTCCTGCTCCATGAGATTCTCTCTGCTCGGTGCTGACTCGACCCACCTGTTGAAGGAGTCAGTTCTTGTCTTGCTGCTGAGAGACACGACACGTTGCTCCGTGACCAATCATCGGTTTCTGTCTTTAACATCGTGACGTCAGCAGAAAGGAAACGACTTCTGGGGACGAAGAAGAACTTGATTTGATTCTTGAAGTCAAAGAGAAACAGTGTGAATGAAATGTGATGTTTCCTGAGCCGGAGAAACAAACATGGGAAGAACCAGAGAAATAAAAACCACCACAATGAGCTGCACAGCATCCGATTCTTTTGCCTCAAATGATATCGTTTGATCGTGTTGATTCCAGCTGCATCACAATGTCCTCACAATATTTCTTCATATGAGAAGTGAACACATCAGGCGATGCCGTGGTGTCGCTGCAGCGTCAGTGACGAGGAGCCTGATGAGAAACGATGATAAAGGAAGAGTTGTTTTCTTTCTAGAACGTCTTCGAACTCAAGATGACAAACAAGAAGATTCACACAACTTAATACAAATGTTCTGAAGAAACGCAGCTGCTGACGTTGGTCTCGTGGTCGACGAGAACCTCGGCCACACGTCTTTCAAAGTGCTCCTGATGCCGCAGAGGAGCAGGGGGCAGAAACGAGCGCTCCCTCGCTGCCCCTCGGAGCGCGGGAGGGAGGGAATTGCCATCCGGCCTTATCTCCAGGTCCAGTCAACTAGAGGCGCTGGGAGAGTTTGCTCCATCATCAGAGCTGGCCATTTGATAGGATTCTGCACTGCAGCTAATCAATGTGCAGCTCGGAGCCGTGAGAAGACCTGTAACAAAGCTCAAAGAGCCTCACCAATGGCCCAGTCCCGGGGATAAGCCCCTGCACAGGATTACATATTGATTTTGAACATCTAAAAAAGCTTATCATATAAAACCACCGCGGACGACACAAGTAGCGGGGTCTATGCATGAATTCGTCTTTTAGAGAGCAGCATCAACTTTCAAATACAGAGAGCACGAACCAAAACAGAAATAAATGGTGGAGAAATCGATGTCAGGGACGAGGCGGCACATTGTTAACAGAGGAATCACAACTCGACCCTGCGTCTCCGTGTTAGTGTGTCTGCTGGGCGGCAGCTGGGGGGGGGGGGGGGGGAATCTATTCAGGTTCATCTGTCCTGATTAATCTTTCTTTAGTTTCTGTGCTGGTTCGTAAATATGCTGCCATTTGACCAGGAGTGACTCAAAAATAAGATTTGAGATTTTAAATAAAGTAAATGTCAAATAGAAAATATAGAGAACTACAGTACTGACCCACTTTAACTGTGACTGAATCATCTGGGCGAATGTTGGAGTGACGGATCGGATCAGTGTGGACGAGGCTACGTGGTTGAAACAGCCTTTTGAAATGATCGTGCCACAGACGATCGGATAATAAAGATGGACGACTCCACTTCCTCCTACATTTGAAAATATCTCTGATTCGTCTGACGTCCACACGACTCTGGAGTTTTAAAGACGCTTAATCAGAGACTTGTGTGAATGCTGCTGGTCCCGTTTGAGTTAGAAAACCTGGAGGCTGTTTTTTAGTGGACGAGCAGAAACTGAGATGTTTGGAAACGAGGACATAGATGCTGATTGGGTCTCTCCTGTCAGGACGGCTGTTTACATGTGGAGGACACTGTGTTGTGCACGTGTGAAAGTCAAACTGTCCAGACCCAATGACCTTGGCATGGAATTTAAGATCGCACGGATCCAAAACGCTCGTTGGGACAGAGATCGTATTTGTGTGGACGTAGCCTCAGATTTTAGACGACGTGTTTCACCTGCTCGACTTTCCCGACTCAACGTTAACTGATAAAACGTTCGGCAGAACGGACGACCCTGCGGCTCTTAGATTTCATCGCTCCAACACGTGCGATTCAGAAAACTTTTATCAGGAGAAGTTTGAGGACAAAACCAAACAGAGGAAACAAAACCTGCGTGTCCTTGATACAAGAGGCAGCGCCGAGTACAGACGCTTCCCCTCCATCAATAATCCGCTCTTAATAATCAGCAGATTGACTGATATCCGGTGTTCAGATGACTGGTGCCTGAAAACAACTGAGCATGATGGGAGGAGGCCCCCCCGCTAAACATAAAACTAATTAGAATTGATTTATTATGGATCAGGTACCTTATCAGGTGAGAGAGGGAATTACCATGGTGAGCCACAGGCTGCAGCAGGTCGCTGCTGAAAATCAATCGGACTCGACTGCTCCTCGTCCCAAGGAGAGCGACACAGAACAAGATGCAGTTTCCACGACTCGTAATCACGTAATAAATACGTTGTACATGTGGATTTATTTAGGTAATATTAACGTATCTCCACGTGGTAATAACCAGAAGAAACTGTGTGTCGGAGAGTGTCTGAAGTCGTCCTCAGGAAAACACAGCTGCTTCTTCTTCTTCTTCTTCTTCTTCTTCTTTTCTTCTTCTTCTTCTTCTTCTTCTTCTTCTTCTTCTTCTTCTTCTTCTTCTTCTTCTTCTTCTTCTTCTTCTTCTTCTTCTCCTCCTCCTCCTCCTCCTCCTCCTCCCTCCTGCCTCTTGTTTTTTAGCGGCTGCCGTCACTTCACCTCAGCTGCTCGTCAAACCGCTCTCCAGCTCCGACTCCTTTTCTCTCCGTGGGCAACTTGGAAAACTTCATCAATATGTTAATGACTTAATCTTTAAACACTTAGAGAAACCATTAATAAACATTGATTTGAACACTTGCCACCAGTGACTCACATTAATCCAGTGCAAACAGCTGATACACAAACTGCAGCGAAGGGCAATTTGTGGAGGATTACCGACAGAAAGTGGACGTGGGAGACATTGATCACGTTTTCTGTGGCGGGGATGAAACGAGGCCGGTTCACGCCGCCACACGATGAGTCGCCCTTTTCTTCTTCTCTTGTTGTTCAGGTCAACAAGCGCTTTAAAAGGAAAAGAACCCTAAAATAGGATCGTGTTGTTGAAGTTTAATTCTCAGGGAGGCCACATGCAGTCGCCACAGACATCCTGTGATCTGCACGTGACTTAGAGAAGAAACATGTGGTCAACTCTGCCAAAGATCGTACAGACACATGATCGTACAAACACGTGATCGTACAAACACGTGATCGTACAAACACGTGATCGTACAAACACGTGATCGTACAAACACGTGATCGTACAAACACGTGATCGTACAAACACGTGATCGTACAAACACGTGATCGTACAAACACGTGATCGTACAAACACGTGATCGTACAAACACGTGATCGTACAAACACGTGATCGTACAAACACGTGATCGTACAAACACATTACGCTTCAATCAGTCACGACTTTCAAGGAAGAAACATCTCAACTGAGCTCATTAGCTAGCTAGACCGTAAATAAAGATTGACAACATAACAGCTCCCGAAAAGGAAGCCGAAGTATAGCAGTATAGCCAATAGCGGCAATGCCTAAAACCTGCATTCTCTCCCTGACCAGCAGAGGGCGACTCCAGTGGTGGTTTCTATAAATGTCTATGAGAAAATGAGTCAACATCTGGATCACCGCTGCTCAGACCTTTAGCTGAGCGTCATCGTAGGTTTCAGACTGTGGATCAAATGGATGTGAACATTTATCGTTCAGGCTTAAATTCTACTTAAAGGTGTCACAGACATCATAAGAAATACAATATAATATAATATAATATAAAATAATATATATATGTAATGTAATGTAATGTAATGTAATAATATAATATAAAATAATATAATATAATATAATATAATATATAACACAAACAGGAGCAACAGTAACAACTTAATACGATTTATTAGCTTTTCCAGAGTCAAAGTCAAACTGTTGGATAAAGACTTTCAAACTCAACAAATATAAATGACTGACATTCACGTCACTTTATGAAATCTAATAAAAACACATTATAAAACATGACGTTTCGACAGAATCATATTATCTCAGATTTCTTCCTGCACGACTCAAAACTCTGCTTCATAAAGAAATAAGAGTGGAAACAAAGACGTGAACGGACGACCGGCCGCTCGGCTCTGAGGCCGCTCGGCTCGGCCACACGAATCACGACCCCGGGGATCAAACCCGGGAGACATCACAGACAACAAGGCGCTGATTTATTTTTTCCTTTTTTGTGCGGAGGCTCCGGATTTGTTCCCCGAAGGTCTTTGTGCTCGCCGGAGTGAGCGAAGCCTCCGTAACCAAATAAGATTAAGATCCCAATCTGAGCCGGTGCTACGTTATAAAGATAAGACTAATGAGAGTGGCCCGCGCTCGGAACACCGCTCATCCTCCGCTGATTAAAAACTGCACATTTTATCAATGAAGGAAAAGGAGAATATTTCTCTTCTGTTATCAAGATCACAGGTTTCACATTATCTTGATTTATTCACATGTTTAAACTCTCACTTTCCTTCCCAGGGAAATCTGGCAGTTTATTATAACTTGAGAAAAATAGGAAACAGCTCCATAACTGCGGCGATTTAGTGCAATTATTATATCTCTTTACCTGCTCAAATCAACATCTGAGGGATAACACCTTTCGGACAAAGCTAAAATCTCCCCGAAGCCCCACAGACATGGATTTGAAGCCCTTGTTGTGTTGTTATAGTTGATTTTGTTCCTGTTTGCTTTAGATAACAAATCTTTGGTTGACCCCGAGGGTTAGGGGAGCATTACAAATTAATCCCAGTTTTAATAAGTCTGTCTTAAGCCTGGGATCTTTACCCGAAAAGAAAGAAAGAGAAGGGGGGAGGGAGAGAAGAAAGGGGATCGTGGAGGAAAAGAAATATATTAAACCCTGTGATCACAGGCAGCTTTTCTTGTTTGTTATCCCTCCGTTTTACCTTTAATCCAATACTTGCTAATCCAATTTGTCTTTCGGGCTGCGACCCTAACTTCTCCTCGTCTTACGGCTTCCTCTGAAACATGGCCGAGCCTCCGGACGCTGCCGCTCCTCTTCTTCCTGTCTGGGAAACACGACAGATACAAGTCTATAAAGTAAAATTATGAAATAAAGAGGAAATTGGTGCACGTTGGCTGCGAGTATAAAAAGTAAGAGGTTGTTTTAGACAAGTTGTGGCTCCGGCCTGAATATGCATGAAGAGCCATAATCAGATCTTGGGCAGTCACCCACTGAAGGGGAATATTGGGGAACACAAAGGGATTGATTTAATTACTTGGAGTGGGCCTGTGCTTGTTAGCAGCGAGTGAAAAGGCTGGCAGTATCCTTGTGCTATTTTTGTGAGGGGGGTTCGGAGGGTGTGGGGGGGTGCGGGTGCAGATGGTGGGGGTACGGAGGTAGTCTAGCTTCTTAAGTCACCAAAACTAATCCCCAGTATAAAGCTCTCCTGATTGAAAGGACCTGCATTGATTGCAAAAAAATGGACATAGTGCATTCTCTGTTTAACGTCAATCTGGTCCACGTTCACGCTGCTCAGTCGCATCCTCCCGGGCCGAACCGCGGCGGCGCTGCAACGCGCTCTCTCGCTCAAAACGTCAGAAGAAGCGATTGTGTTAAACCTGACGCAAATGTTGTCAGTGTGTTGAGATGAGTTGAGTAAAAATATCCACTTCCTGTTCGTGAGAGACGTCGGTTTCTCGAAATAAAACCAGGTAAGAGAGCGAAGGGAACCAGAAAGTTGTTTTTCTATTTGTTCCAAAGAAAAGAGCGAGCACACATTCAAAAGAACAAAATGAATTCCTCTCTGGACTTCGACTGATGTGAAAAATGCAGCAAATCAAACCTGTTCCAACCATTTTGGACGGAGAACATGGACGTGGCGTGCTCGGACCTCGAGAGCGAGTTTTAGACTCAAATAAATGCAGCTTACAATTATTTGTTATCACTGCACATCCTCCGCAGACGCTCAGCGCAGATCCTACGAGCTAAATTAATTACAGACACGTCTTTATTCAAAAACCATCATCAGCAACTTTCCTCTCTCTGCCGCGCCCCTCGGTGGCGTTTGTCTGTGTGGAGGAGCGATGACGGATTTAAGGGTCTTTAGAGGAAAACAAAGCTCTTGAGATATTTTGAAGATGTGAGACTCCAAAGCAGAGCTCACCTGATGGATCCCTGAGCGGTGTTCTCATCAAAAGGCTCCTCTGCAGCACACGGACTCAGACAATGAGCCCAGCAGAGTGGATTCTAGAGCCTTGTGCTCAACAGGCAGCGGTGACAACGAAGCCCTTAATCATCTCATGACAAAAGCCAAAAGGCATCATCCTATTGAGCCGTGTGCTTCGCCGCTAATATGAGCTACTGCCCAGGAACCTTTCACAGGGCGCTGTGCTATTAAAGTGCTTCTGAACTAGTCAGCGGGAACCTACGCCCATTCACCTTTCATCTGGGAGCCTGTTGTTTGGCAGCTCTAGTGGAGGCCGGCTCAAGATGTTAGTGATCTCATTACAGCGCTTGTGAGAAGCAGCTTCCAAATTTGAGCATCTCCCTTCAGTTTCTCTTTCCTCCCTTTCAATCCCCCGACCCACGCCTCTTCCTGCGCCAAAGGCTTCGCCCTTGCGTGGCCATAAATTGATTATTACTTCAGGTTCGCAAATATTCCTTTTGCCTGAGAAGTTTGCACATCCACGTCCCCTGTAGCACTCTCTTTCTTATCTTGGGGTGGGGGGGTGGGGGGCAGGGGGGCTGTACGCTGAATGGGCGGCCAGGTTGAAAAGCGAAGAGGCCCCCGGCGTCACAAAAAAACGTTCAGATTTCTCATTTAGTTGTCTTTATGCTGCGAGCGCCATGTGGTCCTTGAAGGTGTTGGAAACATGGGAAGCACCGGAGGGATCAGAGCAATCTCATTAGCATTCGCTCAGAATTGGAGTGGCCCGGCTGTAAGGCGAGGCCCAGTCCTCTGTCGGGCCCGAGACGGCAGCCTCCGCCGCTGCGCCCTCCGCCTCTTTGTGCCTTTGTGTCCTTTCAAGATCTTTTGGGACATGTCGGGCTGCTTTTCGAGGCGGGACGTTGCCAAGAGGATCATGGGAAAAAGACAATATCATCGCCGTGCTGGACTTTGTCGGCAGCAGAAAAGTTGAGAACAGAAGTGAAATCACACAAAGAAACTCCGTGAAGTCGAGTTCGGTTTGTGTTTCAAAACATTGTGTGAAATCTAAACAGGGACCGAACTTCTTTGTTTCCCAAATAAAAACCGACGGGTTCCAGAAAATCGTCTGGTTTCGTTTGGGTTCAAACAAATTCAGACAGATTCTTGATTTTTGTCAAAACAGCAAAAGGCTAAAATGTCGATTTGCATTTCAGATCAGTTCAAGAGCTCATGTTCAAATGAGCAGTTTCATCATCACATTAAATATTAGTTTAACTTCCCCAGTGCATATTTTAATTAGGTTAGAAGAACAGGAAATGTTATGAAACCATCGACTGTAAATAAAGATGGACGACGTGTCTCCACTTCCTCCCAATATCAAGAATGATTCAAACGCTGCCATCTTGCACCTGTGATTCCATTTGGAGCCAGAGTCTGTGGTCTGGAGCCGTGGTCTCCCGAAGTCTGAATCGCCCCCTGGTGGCTCGGTCTTAAACCTCCTCCTCCATGTTAGCAGATGGGACATGGACCAAACTAAAAAGATGAAAAGTAGATATAAATTAAACGTTTGTCATTTCAGGTCGTTCTTCTCTCACTGATGTTTGTTCAAGTGTTTCTGATCAGTTTGGTTTGAATCAGTTATTAGATGATATAAGAACAGGCTGAGACGTGATGATTGACAGCTGACACTGACTCCTGATTGGTCGACAGCCAGTCCCATTTGGCTTCATTAGTGGATAGAGGGAGGAAGTGGAGACGCGTCATCCATCTTTATTCACAGTTTATGAATTGAACTCTGACCTCAGTCTGTTGCATGAAGGACCTGCCGCTGGATTTATATATTTTTATTCTCACAGAGCTCGACAGGTCTGATGTCATCTCCACATCCAGCAGAGACGCCTCAGACCTGCAGGGAACAACCGCCGCCCTCAAGGTCACCTCCACAGGAGCCGCTGAGCGACGGGACGCCACCGCCACCGCCTACCGCCACGCCTCCCCTCGCCTCGTCCCCCTGTCAGGACGGTTTGAAAGTGAGGTGACGTAGTAAAATGTGTGATGGTCGTCGGTCTCAGTGGAAGATTTATCTGCTGAATCCCAGCAGCTGGTCCTGATATCAATGCACCTCAATAATGTCAACAGCTCCTTTCCAGCAGAGAGAGAGAGAGAGAGAGTGTGTGTGTGTGTGTGTGTGTGTGTGTGTGTGTGTGTGTGGTGTGTCGTGTGTGTGTGTGTGTGTGTGTGCGCGTGTGTGTCCAGATTTGATTTGAAGATGCTGAGTCAAGGATTTTCTCTGTTAATCTAATCTGAGTTAAAGCTTCACTAATGTTTAAACTTTATTTTACTCAATAAAATCACAGCACAGTTAAAGACTTGGGATAAAATACTGATAGAATATAAGGATATGGAATATTTATTATTTACTTGGATCAGTGCAGCCTTCCTGTAACGTGCAGTGACCACGACACTGTACGTTCAGTGTATTATTATTATTATTACATGTTTAACAGAAGCCTTTTCTCTGGTGTCTCATGTTCTTCAGACAGAAACCAGGAGAATTCATCAGCAGCTGCTTTGATTACCTTGTTTCCCTGTTCGTCGGTTTTTGAGATTAAATGAAACCACAGGACGTGTTGTCTTCTGGGGCCGATCTGGATCAGAGGCCGATCTGGATCAGGGGCCGGATCCTGGATCAGGGGCCGGATCCTGGATCAGGGGCCGGATCCTGGATCACTGTCTTTAACATCGAGAGATCGAACGTTTGTTTTGATGTTTTCACTCATTTACCAGAAAATAATGAATCTATGAATGAATTCATCCTGATCACTTTTATTTCCGGGCCTGGGATGAAAGTTTCGGTTCGTCAACGCGATCGACAGGACGTGAGGTCAGATTTCAATTTTTGAAAATGCCAGAAATACGGACAAAGGCGGTCAGAGTCTAAGATTCAAATAAAAGCTGCTTACTATGAATTATTTCCATGACATTAAAATCTGAAAACCCCGACATCAACAGCCGACTGATACTCAAAGGTCTGTTGGAGCTCCGGAGCTCTGCGTGGTTAACTGCTCATCTCCAGAAGATGATGGTGATTCCAGCGTCTCTGGTGAAATGTGATGTTGGACTCGGATGTGCTTCCCCTCATCTGTTTGTATTTAAGATTACAGAAAAACCACGAGACGGATTTCCACGAAACTTGGTGGAAGGATGTTTACCGGCTCGGGGAAGGAGGCGTTGCATTTGGTTGCAGATCTGGACCGGGGGGGGGGGGGGCGGAATGAGCTCCACGGAGGATTCTAGTGTTTTCATTGCTGTTCATCTGTTTGTTTGTTTGACAGCAGGATTGTGTGAAAGCTACTGAACCGATTCTCTTGAAACTCAGGGGAAGGGTGGGAACGACCTCTCGGCATACTGGTGCAGGTCCAGGATGTTTCTTAATTTCCACTGGTTCCTCGGAGAATGATTTAAGGATCTTGATTGAACATATGAGACGTAGAGGATGATGAGGGACGCCGATGGTTGAGGAACTGCTGGTGGAGGTTTGAGCTGAAGTTGCTGCTTCATCTTCAATCTTCTCTGATCTTCTCTGTTCTTTTCCTCTCAACTATTAAACAAAGTCAATCAGCGAATCATTCAATATTTTTGCTAATTTGTTGAAATGTTTAAATTTGGCTTCTCCTCCTCCCCCCCCCCCCCCCCCCCCCCCCCCCCAGATTAACGTCGAGCGTGAGCGGAGAACAGAGAGTGAGCAAATCCAACACACTTCAAAATTTGTCATTAGCGCGGCGCTACATTCTTTCATTACCGAGTTTATCGGAGCAAGCAGCCATAAGGCTCAGGTTCATGCACCCTTGAGCACAAAGACTCAAGTTGTTCTACATTTACAGAATCATTTAACTTCTTTAATTATTCTTTAAATTACAATTGCAAATAAAGGCGCTGCCCGTCGTGGTTCTGCATGGCCTGCAAAAAGAGCAACATTTTTAATGATTACTTTTCACATCGCAGCGAACTAATCTCCCGCGGCCGAGAGGTGAAGGGAAGGGACCGGTTCCTCCTCGTGTTCGTGGAGGCAGCACCGGTCGCCAGGCAGAGCCGGGCTCGGGACCAGACGGTTCCTCCTCGTGTTCGTGGAGGCAGCACCGGTCGCCAGGCAGAGCCGGGCTCGGGACCAGACGGTTCCTCCTCGTGTTCGTGGAGGCAGCACCACGCACAAGGTTCTCCGGTCGCCAGGCAGAGCCGGCTCGGGACCAGACGGTTCCTCCTCGTGTTCGTGGAGGCAGCACCGGTCGCCAGGCAGAGCCGGCTCGGGACCAGACGGTTCCTCCTCGTGTTCGTGGAGGCAGCACCGGTCGCCAGGCAGAGCCGGGCTCGGGACCAGACGGTTCCTCCTCGTGTTCGTGGAGGCAGCACCGGTCGCCAGGCAGAGCCGGCTCGGGACCAGACGGTTCCTCCTCGTGTTCGTGGAGGCAGCACCGGTCGCCAGGCAGAGCCGGCTCGGGACCAGACGGTTCCTCCTCGTGTTCGTGGAGGCAGCACCGGTCGCCAGGCAGAGCCCGGCTCGGGACCAGACGGTTCCTCCTCGTGTTCGTGGAGGCAGCACCGGTCGCCAGGCAGAGCCGCGGCTCGGGACCAGACGGTTCCTCCTCGTGTTCGTGGAGGCAGCACCGGTCGCCAGGCAGAGCCGGCTCGGGACCAGACGGTTCCTCCTCGTGTTCGTGGAGGCAGCACCGGTCGCCAGGCAGAGCCGGCTCGGGACCAGACGGTTCCTCCTCGTGTTCGTGGAGGCAGCACCGGTCGCCAGGCAGAGCCGGGCTCGGGACCAGACGGTTCCTCCTCGTGTTCGTGGAGGCAGCACCGGTCGCCAGCAGAGCCGGCTCGGGACCAGACGGTTCCTCCTCGTGTTCGTGGAGGCAGCACCGGTCGCCAGGCAGAGCCGGGCTCGGGACCAGACGGTTCCTCCTCGTGTTCGTGGAGGCAGCACCGGTCGCCAGGCAGAGCCGGGCTCGGGACCAGACGGTTCCTCCTCGTGTTCGTGGAGGCAGCACCGGTCGCCAGGCAGAGCCGGGCTCGGGACCAGACGGTTCCTCCTCGTGTTCGTGGAGGCAGCACCGGTCGCCAGGCAGAGCCGGGCTCGGGACCAGACGGTTCCTCCTCGTGTTCGTGGAGGCAGCACCGGTCGCCAGGCAGATCCGGCTCGGGACCAGATGTTGCAGAACTAACCAACAATTGGGCTGAAAATAGAAAAGGAGCAGGGGCGGGGAGGTTGGAATAAATTAATTGCTAATTTCTCAGTCTTTGATGGAATTAGGCTCACTGCTTTCCCCCGATGTGCTGTGTGAATGTCCATGCGTTAAACGGTTTTTCTTCTCCCGCCGCCCCCCCCCCCCCCCCCCGACGGTTAAGGGCCACCCAGAGGAGAGTGAGTGATGCAAAACCGAGGAGTAATCCCTCTGTTTATTTCGGCTTCCAGGCTCGGCCCCAACCTCTGCCTCCATTATCCCGAGGATTTAAGGCAAACTTTCATTTATTGGCCGGCCTCCGTTCTCTCTCCCGGCTCCCGAGCTCAGGATACCCCCCCCCCCGAGCCTCTGTCCCAGTGCGAGTGGATTTGCATAGAGCAACAATGCATGTTGCCGGGGCAGTGTCCAGGCAGCGGTGGGACCGGCCTGCTCAGAGGCACAGTTTGCTCAGGCAGCGCAGGCCTGGAGAAGAATGCGGCCTTCGGGGGGGAAGGAGCAGCACCTGCGCGGCCGGGCCGGGCCGAGCCGGGCCGGGCCGCCGGCGCCTGGAAACAGCAGATGCACTGCAATCTGTTCTTTTTCTTCTCATTCACAGAAATGAGCAAACACGGCAGGAAACGCGAGAGAAGGGAGGAGCCTCCGAGGTCAGAGGTCACACGATGAGCGGGTCACCTGCAGATCCTCGTCTCCAAAGAGATTCAAGAGAAGAATTAATATAACAATATTAAACGACTGTATAAATAAAAGCATTAAAATATATAAAACTTTATATTTACTGAGATGAACCTTAACATTTGATTTTCATACTTAAAACAAACGATTGACGGAGATATTCATTTATGATTATAGATTTATGTTTTCCACACTCTTTTCTCTTTCCTGGATTATCAAAGTTTAGTTTAGTAAAAAGGGAAATAAGAAATGAAAATATGATTTTACAAAAGAAAAATTGTTCTGTGAATTTTGCTGCATGACTGATACGTTGAAATAAAAATAATCCCAGTATCACACTGCTCTTCGGTGATGGCCTGAGGATTGACCCAGTAGTCCATCACTGCTGTAGTTTATCTGAGGACCTAGAAGAAGACACGCTGCCCCCCCACGCTGACTGACAAAGAGCTCTGGTCGACTGTTTATTACAATTTCATTAATAATGAACAAACTCGGGCGAATTATCATAAATATGTACAAGTGTGAAGTCGATGAAATGAGCAGATGGCACAGATCCAGAACACAAAGATCTCACGTGATGACAAACAGTAGAATGCACGTACAGCACGTGCACGTTGAGCCGCTCCTCAGCTCGTGGCGTGCGTGAGGCCGTTGACTCGGCGCCGAGTGTTGACGGAGCCGCGGGGGGGTCAGGGAGGGGAGGTCGTGATATAAAGCAGCGGCCTGCAGGGAGTCAAAAGCTCCTTCAGCTCCAGGTAAATAAGACCACCCACCCCCACATCCACCACAACAACAACAACAGACCTTATCTCCACCCGCCACAGACACCGCCTCCCTCCTCTCCGCTCACCAGCGCACCCTCAGATGGCAGATAAACCGGGAGAGGCGGGATAATAAAGAGCAATCTGAGCTTCACGGCAAACTCAAGGGTGCTTTTCTCTCGTAATGTCACAGCTCGTGCTCCGGAGTCGAGCTCGCACATTCAGAGTCCGACACTAATGTCCGACGTTCTTATTTCACTGGACGGGGAAACGAGCACCAGCCTCCAGCCGGACTCTGTGTGTGTCGCCTGAAGCTGGTGGAAACACTTTCGATCCACCTGTTCTACATCAACACATCGTATCACATTCACAACACACGTGAGAGAAGAAGCCAGACGGATGATCCCACATCAAACTGTAAATAAAGATGGACGACACGTCTCCAGAGATAAGAACGACCTGAAATGACAGAAACCATCTCTGACAAACATTTATTCAACGTCTACTCTGACTTTTTAGTTTGGTCCATGTCCCATCTGCCAACATGGAGGAGGAGGGGTTTATGACCTGTACTGCAGCCAGTACAAGATCATTTGGCTTCACTTTTGCGAGCTGTCATGTCGTCCATCTTTATTTACAGTCGGAGAGAGAGAGAGAGAGAGAGCGAGACGGCGTGGCGTCTCCAACACGTGACGGACGAGACGAACACGTCACCTTGGGATGAAGAGGAGATTCCAGTTTTTGGCGATAAGAGCCGACGGCGCTGTGGATGATCTGATTAACACGTGACTTCCTGTCGGCGGCTCCACCCTCACCTGAACGCTCCGGAGAATCTCCTGCTGCCTTGCTCACGTGTCTGGACCCAATCGTACGAACATTCTCCAGAGTTCACGTCTTAAAGCGGCTTCCTTGTTCTTTTCTCAAACGCAAAGGGTCTAACTTTGTAGTGGTTAGTTGCCAAACTGTGGAAGAACAAGTGAACGAGCATCAGAACAAAGCAGGGAAGAGACAGTTTTAATGAATGAGTTCTCTTAATGAGGCGGTGAAGACATTTCCCTGAGGGACACCAGGAAGTCTCCTCTCACACTCTTACCCTGCGGTTGTTTTCTTCACAGAGCAGCTTTAACAGCGGCTGGTTTGTGTGGGCGGAGCCGCTGATAACGCCACGCCGCTGATATTCTCCTAATATCTGTTGACTGTCGGCTCTTCTCTGCATAATTGGCTCCACCTCCCCCATTAGCAGCGGCTCTGTGAGGCTCCCCGGGGCATGTGTTAGAACAAATTTGAGGAGTGTCATATTGTACGCATTTCAACAGGGCCAACAGGGTTAGACTCACATTAGCGTAATGAATCAATCTGCTCGGCTAATGTCTGAACCAACGCCACGAGGACACCAGGCGTCTGAGGGAATCCAGAGCAGCGGCTCCGGAGCAGCACAACACAATTCTTCAAGAATTTGAGATGATAAAATATTAAGTAAAAATATCATTCAGACGTTTTCTGAATGTTTTTAACACCAGCTGCATCACTGCAGGCACAAGGGAGGAAATTGACCTTGGATTTCATAATAAAAACCATTTCAAATGTTGCATTTTGTGGCAGTATTATGTCAAAATAAAATGTTTTTGTCTTTTACAAAACATTTTCAGTGGTTTCTCACTGATTTGTGTGATGCAGATTAATTTCCCCGTATTGGAGAGAATGCTTTTCTCCTGAAAGAATTAAAGCCAGTTTCATTTCAACAGGAAACAGTGTGAATGCAATTTTCTTTTTTATTGCATGAATTAAAACTAAGGACAAATTCTCCCGGTGAGCGAAACCTCAGGTTCTTTTCCTGCAGTTTGTCGGATGCATCAGAATTTGCAGCATGTGGATGTTTTGAAAGCTCGAGTCGTTAAAGACAAAAGGAAAAAGCTCGTGAGGTGAAGAGACGAGTTTAACATGTGAAAGGAGGAAGATCATCGAGAGAGATGCTGCTAATTAACTGATATGAGCATGTGAATGGAGCTGGAACAGGTTAATGACGAGCTGCTGATAACCACCCGCTGATCCACACACACACACACACACGCACACCACACACACACACACACACACACACACACACACACACACAAACCACACACACCACACCACCACCACACACACCACCACACACACACACACACACACACACACCACACACACACACCACACACACACACCACACCACACACACACACACACACACACACACCACACGCACACCCACACACACCACACGCACACCACACCACACACACACCACACACGCACACGCACACGCACACCACACGCACACACCCACCACACCACACCACACGCAACCACACCACCACACGCACACGCACACGCACACGCACACACACACCACACCACACGCACACCACACACACCACACCACACACCCACACACACACGCACACCACACACCACACCCACACACGCACACCACACGCACACGCACACACGCACCACACCACACGCACACGCACACCACACACCACACACCGCACACCACACGCACACCACACCACACACACACCACACCCACACCCACACCACACACCACACACACCACACCACACACACACGCACACGCACACACACACGCACACACACACACACTTTCCTTAATGAGACGTTCGACAGAACTGGAAAATAAAAGAACCAATTATTCGTCTTCTTTATTCCCTTTAAAATAAAATGGGCCGACACTGAAATTTAATGATCACTCGAAAAAATTAGATTTAATGTTATTAATCGGTGGCCAGAACAAGGAGTGTCCACCTGTTTCTATGCTAAGCTAAGCTAGCTGACCGGTGGCTTTGGAACACCCTCGATCGCTCACTAACGTCAAGGTGCATTACTGCCATCTACTCTATCTCCATCTTCTTCTTCTTCTTCGCTCGGCCCAGAATGTAAACCACCGCAGGAGGAGGAGGAGCTGAAAGTGATCACGCTGCTGTCGCCTTTGAATCAAAGGAAAGTACACGGGGGGGGAACCCCTCAAACATCGAGCAGGAAGCAGAGATTCAGCGTCGGCTCCGTCCATCGCGTCCAAATATCAGGATCCTTTTATTGTGAAAACTCCAAACAGACCAACAGGCCGACCAACGGCACCACCTGCTAACCCCACCCCTCCCCCCCTCCCCCCCCCACCAAATCAAAAACAAACCAGTGTCTTTTTTTTATCTGCGGGTTCTCAGACAATACCCGGAGGATCCCGTCGCCTAATCTCCCCAATCCCCCCCCCCCCTTTATCCCACTGTTCAAGAATGTTTGAAAGGGCGACACCGAAAACCTAAAAAAGAGGGGGTGGGGGGTGGGTAACATCTGGGGTAGTATATGCAATTGGGGGGGGGGGGGGGGGGGGGGGGGTAGTAGAGAAAGGAATAAATTGCATCAACACACATTATAGGCCTGCATTTTTATTTTTGTTATTTTTATTCATAAATAATAAAAATAAGGGAATGACTGTGAAACTGTTCGACCTTTGAGCAAATGTTTTAATATTCTTTAAATTAATTTAAATTCTTTAAATATTATTTTGTTGAGGTGACTATGTAGTGTGTGTGTGTGTGTGTGTGTGTGTGTGTGTGTGTGTGTGTGTGTGTGTGTGACTTCATAATATTTTTAAGCATGTACATCATCTGATTTTAAACTAACATAATTATAATCAACATATAAACATTAAATACACGTGTATATAGAAAATAACTATTATTACATATTTTAATACGCTGCCATTTATTATGTGTTCATACAGAAACGTGGAGTTAAATGTTCACATCTGCATATAACTTGTTTAAATGTTTCTTTCCTGCTGACAGACTTTAAATTATATGATTCTTTAATAATCTGAGAACACGTGTCTGTAGTGAATTTATATGAATCTGAAAATCATCACAAGTTGCTTGAGGTTTTACTAAAAACGTCTTTTCTTGCGTTTTTGATTTTAATATGCATCGTTTCTCAGCCAAAGGCCGAAGAATCGTCTCCGATGAACGAAAACAAAGAGGAAAGTCAGCGTTGATGAAACGTTGCTGAGTCAGAGCGGCACTTGAGCGTCACACAGGCGCACTCAGAGTATTATGTTTAAAACACTTTATTCCTCCCGTCCCTGTGAAAGATTATACGAGTTATCCCATCAAAGTTGAGTAAAAACTCCATTCTTGTGTCTTTAAGCTCTTGCATGGGAGGTCAATAAGACTCTGCCTCTGCTTACAAGGCCGGGCCGCGGTGTAATCTCGCCAAAGTTACATTAATTAAATGGTAAGCTCCTTTAGCAATACGTTCCTAAAAGAACTTGGCTGATAATATACTTAAAGCGTCCGCGGGCCCGTTTGTTTCAAAGCCAGCAGATGTTCAGCCATGCGACTCACGTACGCCGGCTTAAAACCTCCAGCCGGTGTCACAATGAGCGAGCGGCGGCTGGCAGCACGAGTGAAATTCAACTTATCAAAGGAAAACATATTTGTCTCGGTGTGCTCCACTTCCACGTTACGACTCCGAATCCGGCTCCGGAAAAAATGTGGAAAAGTTTGGGGTTGGTTTGGATTTTTCCAAAAGTTTTTCTCCAAGTTTATGATCCACGTTATTTTTATATCGCGGAAAAGCAATTTAACAACTTTTTCTTTTTAGTTATATAATCATTTTTCAATCTTAATTAATCCCTGAATGTTAAATCTCTTCAAATGTGGAACGTGAAGAATTTGTACAACGAATTGAGGAACCTGGTCCCAGCGCATTAATGACGTCACTGTCACTGAGCATAAATTCAAATTTAAAAACAATCGCAAACTCCGACTTTAACTTCAAGGTCGAAGCTGCGTCGACGAAATCAATGACGACATGACGGCTCCCAAAAGGGAAGTTAAAACCCCTTGATCGCCCCCTGGTGTCGGGCTGCAGTATAGGTCATAAACTGCCTCCTCCATGACATCTATTAATAACTTTATAGTAAAAATCGATATAATCTATATCAGCAGAGTTGTTTTGTATTTTTCATCCGTCAGAATCACTTCAACAGTTTTATAACTCGTCTCCCTCTGTCTCTCTCTGACTCTCCCTGTGGCCGAGCAGCAATTAGCGTGATCGACGTATTCCTTCATCATTTGGCAAATTAATCTGTTGAACATTACTAATTAATACGAGTGAGAACCTACTGAAACAATCACGTTAGAATATTCTGCCTAATTGTGCAGAGTGGGATTAATTCATCTAAATCAGAATCCTCCGCTTGCTCTTCGTCCAGAGAAATGTGTTCGGAGAAAAGAAGAAGTTCATTTTCTCTTCAGAGGAAAAGTTTGCTGCACCTCCCCCCCTGCCTGCGACCCCCCCCCCCCCCCCCCGCTGTCCATCAAATATCAGCCCTCACAAATCAATTTTACACATGATCGCAACCCGCGCCCTCCCACCCTCCGGCCCCTCCCCTCCAATTAAGCGGCCACATTAGCATATATATGATATCAGTGGTAAACATCACTCGGCTGGTAATTCACAAACGCTCCTGGATAATGGGGGGGCTGAACACCTATTAACCCCCGGGCCAGCGGCACAGAGGCAGGCTGGGAAACTCCCCAACCTTCTGGGGGGGGGGGGGGGGGGGGGTGCTTTGATGGTGATGGAGAGACTGTTGACGGAGGAAGTGAGTAAACTGTTAGCTGCCATGTTGGAGACAAAAAATGCTAAGTGGGGAAACTGAGTGTGATAGGCTGACACAGCCGCCAATCAAGCAGCTCCACCCTCTCATGTTAACGGCTCCGTTAAATACGTTGATTTCAGACATGATCTGAAGTCTGAACGTGTTCCTGACGTGTTCCTGACGTGTTCCTGACGTGTTCCTGACGTGTTCCTGACGTGTTCTGTATGTGAGAACACAGACGTCTGAGTCGGGGTCTCTGGACCTTTTCTGGAACTTCTCCTGCAGCCTCCTAGAAGACGTCAACCTGGAAAGACGAGGAGATTCCAGAGCCTTTGGTGACATCCTGCTGTGTGCAGCCATTTTGTTTTCTGCATTTTCAGAAACGACGTAAAAAGGAATTCATTTGAAAGTTATTGAAAGTCTCTCTGTTCCCTCGTGTGCCGCACATGTATATGAGGAACACAACATTTGATTCAGTTGTAAACTTTGTCTGTGGATAAAGAATAAACAAAGTTAACTTGACTAAAACTGGACTCAGGTGTCAGAAAGTTTCCCTGTGAAGAACCGACTCTCTTGACTCTGCAAACTATATCATTAAATTATTAAAAAATCAGTTTTAGTGACTTAAAACCTTGTTTGTGTGGACGAGCGGCTCAAACACAGGAAAACGTTGGTTTTGCAAAAGATCCACGAGTGTGGAAACTCGAGAGGAATCATAATCTTTACATTATGTATAAAAGTTTGTGTTGTGACCAAATCATCAAGATTTATATTCAAAGTCCTCGTCCCTTGAGCAAAACATATATTTATACATATATATTTATATTACATTGAAATCTGTTTATGTTTCTCCCTTTTTTTATGGAGTAAAGTCTCTGAGAGATGCAACAGGTTTTGTTTTCAGCGTGTGACGATGGCGTGAGCTGATCACGGATCAGTCTGAGCCGCACTGAAGAGCAGGATTAGACGTGTTCATGGGATTTTCTGAGCTTTAATCTTTAATCCAAAACCATCATCTACGACACTTCGTGGCCGTCGCTCATCCACACGAGAAGAACCGTCGCATTAAGATCTCCTCGTGTCAGAGGCCACTCAAACAACAGCTGTTTGCTTTACGTCCCCAGAGCCGAGTGTGTGTGTGTGTGTGTGTGTGTGTGTGTGTGTGTGTGTGTGTGTGTGTGTGTGTGTGTGTGTGTGTGTGTGTGTGTGTGTGTGTGTGTGTGTGTGTGTGTGTGTGTGCGCGCGGCGTGTGCGTGTGACACGAGAACACACACATGTACGAAGCCTGGTTTTTATATGAACACGTGGAAATATATTGCTGAGTCACAACCTTTTCCATGACATCAGCATTAACATGTAGTAAATATTAATAATGGGATGAATTTAATATCTGACAGCCTCTTGCTGATTGGATCTTTACGACGTAGCCTTTCGCTGATTGGTCGAAAGCGGTCGTATGGAGGTGGCCGGCCTCTGACCCTTCACCTCCCCTGACACCCCAAGCTGTCCATCAGATTCTGGAGGTTTCTGGATGTCAACAGGTAAACAACAACAACAATATGAAAGTATTCTATTGCTGCCCGATTCCCAGAATGCACTGCAGAGCTGCTGCCATGGGGCGTCAGAGCTCAGAGCAATTTAACCCCAATCTTTATTCTGCTTAACAATACCAGCCGGGAAACTAATTAGGTACATTTCACCCATTTCCATGTTAATGTTTTGTTTGTTGCTATTGTTTGAGGAGACAATGGGCAGAGATGCTAATGAAGGAGTCCCAGTGATGAGTCCTAATGGGAGAGCATTCACCCACCCCCCCCCCCCCCCCCGACACACACACACACACCACACACACACACACACACACACACACACACACACACACACACACACACTCACACACACACCTCGGGCTGGACGTATTCTCAGGTCGGTCTGAAGGTTTGGTTACAACACATGAAGTAAACACAGCTTCATTCTCACGGAGATGAACCGGAGGAGGTGGAGCTTCTGAGATCTTGATGAGATTTGACATTTTCCCCTGTAGCTGCTTTCAGACCTGAACTGAATCCTGACATGTTCCTGGAATGTTCCTGGAATGTTCCTGGAATGTTCCTGACATGTTCTGGAGGCTCTGAACCAACGTCTGAGTCTGTGTCTCTGGACATTTCCTGGAACCAAGTCTTTGCCTGCAGCAGGTTCTCATGGTGAAAGAGGAAAAGTACAAAAGCACAAAGACGTGCAAACGTATCTGCCGTGACCTCTGAACCTCTGACCTCTGAGAACAGGATCACCGAGGTCACTCGCTGAAGTGACACTGAAGATCCCAGTTTCTATCCAATCAGGTTAAACAGAGATGTTCAGTTGTATAAACCTGTGATAACCAGCTGACACACATCTGCTTTCATGTCAAACACCAACAGAGACACTTCCTGTTTGGAATCCACTTGTTGAGAGTGAACGTTTCTGTCATGAGCTCGTTATTCAAAGTGAAGTCATCACCATATGTACATACTGTATACAAATAGCATGTCGCCATCAGGTCTGCTTTGTGTTTACTGACGCTGTTTGCTGTTGTCATTAGGATGAAGAACCAGCCGGGTCACATGGTGAGATATAATATCAACGTGACATTTGTTTTCCAAGGTGGCACGTTGTTGGGATCTGGATCCAGACGTTGGTCGGTTTCTCTGCGCCTCTTTACTGAAGGTCCGGTGTAGGACAGATGATGGAAGGAGTCTTCATCGTCTTCATCGTCAGTGGACGTCCTAGTTGGTCCTGAAAGTCCTCGACTTCATGTCAACATTCATCAGCCATCGAGCATTAACTGATGAAGACCATGTTATATGGTTGAAAGCTGCGGAAACTGATGTTAGGTCCATTTAGAGCTTTCATTACATCACGTGATCTTCATCAGATGCTTTAGACACAGACTGGTTATTCAAATGTTCGTAGACTCTGGGTCGGGAAAGTGAAGCCAATGTCTTCTGTGAAATGACCAGCAGGGGGCGACTCCACTGGTAGTTTCTATAGACGTCTATGAGAAAATGAATCTACTTCTCACTTTATAACGTCAGTAAACATTTTCTGAAGGAGTTTATGTTTTCAAGAGGCCGACGCCGGTGTCGATGTGATGTCAATAAAAAATGTCCCCGCAGCAGAATTAATACGCCACCGCTCATGTTTGAAAACGGCTCTTTGTTTAATTCTGTCTCTGCTTCCTGTGATTGGTCCAAAAGTCCAAACTCTCCAACAAGGTGTTTTCACTGCAAACCAACAGAACCCTGGTTCAGTTTGATCCAGACCCAGAACTCCTCTTCTGCTCTGAGGAACCGTTCACACCTGATGTTCAGCTTCAGAATAAAAAACTAAAAACGGTGAAAATACCGTTACATGAAATGTAAATGCTTCGGGGTTTTTCTGTTTGTAAATCGGTGAGAAAAGATCATCTGTCTCTGAAGTGGTGCAGCTCTTGAGTTTGGTTCTGGAGGAACTCGCCCGTCCTGTTAGAATGTTGGTTACGTTTCCTCCTTCACACCAGAACTCTTCCTCTTGAGTGTTTATTGCTCTTTAGCCTGTCGAGCGTCGAGGTGCTAGCCGTGCTCAAAAGGCTGAAGCTGCAGAGCTAATAAGGTGCTAATCCTGAGCTGCTGCTGCACACACACACACACCACACACACACACACACACACACACACACACACACCACACACACACAGGCCGAGCACACGGGTCGAGCTGCAGAGAGACACATGCACGTGTCTTATCGCTGCTCTCCAGACAGCCGCCCCATATCAGCCGACGCGCCGCACGATCGATGCATCTGATAAGGAATTAAGACAGAGACTAAACTGTACGCGCTATCGGGGAACTCGGTACACGGCCTAATTACGATGCGGAGTGTGTGCGAGAGGATGATACGGCGCGACTGGGATGATGCGAGGCTGCACGAGGTGGGGGGGGGAGGATTCCTGACAAGACGGACTTTACCTGCTGATGCGCTGCATGACAGCAAGAGGGCGCAGTTCGTTAAAGAGAACGACAAAACACAGGAAACTCAACAGTGACCTCGCACATTATTCATATTAGAACAAACAGACTGTGAATAAAGATGGACGACATGACTGCTCCCGAAGGTGAAGCCAAAGCGTCTCTATCGCCCCCTGGTGTCGGGCTGCAGTATAATAAACCATGAACCTCCTCCACGTTGGCAGATGGGACATGGACCAACTGAAAAACCAAAGTAGACGTTGACTAAACGTTTGTCAGAGATGGTTTCTGTCGTTTCAGTTCTTATCTCACTGATGTTTGTTCAAGTGCGTCTGATCAGTTTGGGTTTAATTAGTTATATCGTTTAGTTTAGTTAATTAGTTATATGTATAAAACAGGCGGAGACGTGATGATTGACAGCTGACACTGACTCAGGATCGGCAGGATCTAGATACCTCGGCTCCAAATTACGTCATTGGCACAAGATGGCATCGTTGGTATCTGAGATATTTTGGCTTCATTTATTTATTTACAGACTATGGTACCCCCCCCCCCGATTTACTCTAGACTGAGATGTCTTCATCTAACGATGCCAATTATACAGCAGCCGTACGAGTAACACGTGTTTGTAAATGTTATAATTAGACAAATATCAAAAAAAGCCCTTTTTCGTAATGTCCCAAAAAATTTTGAGGACGTCCTCCCAGTAAGTTTCATGGAAATCTGTAGTTTTTGCACAATCCTAAATCTTCTTCTTCTTTCTTCTTATTCTCATCACTGAAAACAAGAAGAAGTAATTGTGTCTGATATGTAACGCAACAGAAATCTTCCTTTATATGTTAAACTCATGAACTCATCTTTTTATTATGAATATCAACCTGCTGTTGTCTTGTGTTCTTTTTAAAATATCCACACTTTCTTTCTCATTGGTTTTTATTTACTCGTTGTTCTTGTATTTTTTTGCTCACACAATTATTACCTCGGCCGAAGAGGTTATGATTTCATTGTCAGCAGGATCACGCCGAAACTACCAAACTGATTTCCGTGCAACATTGTAATATGGATTTTTGTGAATTTCTCAAGAAGTGCTAATATCTACGAACAGGTGGAATTGTGGTTTTCAGAAAATCTCTCCTTTCACGTACATAAAACAAAGTGATGAAGTGGCCGACCAGCGCTGGCAGATCGAACCTTGCAAAGACAGTTTCCCTTTGGAAATGAGGCGATGATTCCCAGGACAGTCGCTGTATGTCCAGCTGTCGCCCGCCACAAGGAAAAGGGCGAAATGTCCGTGTCCAGCCGTGAACCCGGCGGTGCGGCGGGCAGACGGGGCGCTTAGCTCCGTCAGCTGAGGCGAAGGAGTCCGTCTGCCCGAGCCGCCAGACTCCAGGTCTCCAGGAGAGAAACCCTTTTGATCTGCCGTCAAACCGCTTCATGAACGCCAACTGACGGGGCGGCACGAAACACCCCGACGCCCGGCCAGCGTGGCCCCCAGGTCCCCCAGCACAAGTATGTGCTTTCATTAAGGGCAGATTCCACAACACAGAGAGGGGGGGGGCCTAAACCTGAAATTCCCTCAAAATAACTTTGTGCCTCGATGGTTTCCTGCGTCTAACTGGTCTCATGTCCATCAGAGTCAGGGTTGGAGGGGACCGCGTTTCTTTGCAGTACATTTTATGGAGGGGTGGGACGGGGGGGGGGGGGGTCACGTCCTTTAACGTGGTTAGACATGACGGAGGAAGATGTTTGATCGACATCATCAAAGAGTGAAGAACAGACCAGAGGACACATCAGGTTGGATCAGTCGGGGGTTCGACCCCGTGGACGAGCAGCCACCGTGCACACGATGAGGCCACACCCACACGACACACAGACGGCGTCCACACTTCTCCGGAGAGACACTCAAACTTTCCAAACGCTGCTGGTTCCGTTAGATTCTGAAAACTCTGGGGCTGCGTTTTAGTGGACGGACAGAAACTGAGATGTTTGGAAACGATAAGGTGGACGCTCACACCCTGTTCCTGATTTCTCTGATTCGTCAGGCTCCTGTCACATGACCTCCTTCCAGATGAAAACAACCAGATGCTTCCTGTGCACAGCGGCACGTGCACGCCCCATGTGCGCGAGGGGTCACATGATTTGGGTTTTCAGGCTGCTAGTGTGGACGGGGATTAACACTGACACAGAGCGCTTGTGTGAACAGCAGTAAAAGTATAATGTAGCCTCAGATGTAAAAAGTGTATCTCACCATATTTGAGAAGTGACGGTGCCGCAGGAGTTGACGCTGGCGTCCGACGTGCGTTCAACAAGCTAACGTTGAGCCGTGTCGTGAACCTGGAGGGTCTGAGTGTCCGATCATCGGTACGTTTTGGGTGGAGTGTCGCTTTAAGGGCACAAATTGCTCCAGTGCCTGTGAAGAGAGCAGGAGGATAATAGGGTCCTGGGTGTGTTTGTTTGTGCCCTGGACCTGATCGGCATGTGATGAGTGGGGAGGTCTGAGGCTCTAATTGGCCTCTTTAAATGGAAAAATGTCCAGTGAGCGTAACACATCAATGAGTCGGTAGCACTCCGCCGCCGCCGCCGCCGCCCCCCCACGGCTCTTGATGGAAACAAACCACTCCAATTAGCAGCAGAGCAACCATGGAAATAATAATGACCATAAATTGGACGGTCACTGGATGGATTTAATATGTGATGGACTTAAAAACTCATTTGCATCTCCACGGCTTCTGCACTTTGTTGCTGTTTCTGTGAGCTTTTAAAAGACGTGAGAGTCTGGAAACATTATTATTACTTTTATTATTACTATACATTATTATTACAGAGATCGTACTGACGGCAGGATGCAGGAGACTTTACAAAGACAGACAGAGTAACCATACATTCTTATGAATATAAAAAGGATCTGTATTCACGGAAGAGTATTCCTGCCACGCCAGAAAAATGAATGGGAGCAATGTAACAATGTTCATTGAATAAATATTTGTATTTATGTCATAATAACGTATCTAGACGTGACGTCAGAGAATTAACGTTACCTCCAGAGGGTCGGACTCAGGCTCCGTCAACACGACTACGTAAACCAGAGATCTAGAGCCGGAAGACAGAGAAGACCCCCCCCCCCCCCCCCCCCCTTCTCGTGGATGAGAGGGGGGGGGGGGAATGATAAGTTTGTATGATGTGGACCAAAAGGAGGTTACAATGTGATAAAGCTGTTTCCATGGCAGTTTATTCTCTTATAGTGACGTCCATGTTTAAATCACTGTGGTGCTTCAGTGAAGGTGTCATTTTATTTTGAAGCCGTTCGTCCAGAAAGACAAAACAGTGTCTCTTTAAAGCAGCAGACCAAAGGGGGGACACTTCAAAGGAGTCCCTGAGCCGCTCGCCCCCCCCCCCCCCCCCCCCCCCCCGACAGGAGGTCACCGTCAACTCTGACGAGCCCGTGCTCCGCCATGAGCTCTGGGGGGGGGGGGGGTTCTCTGTGTCTGGAAGTGATGGTGAAGGGGCGCCGCGGCTGTCGTCGGGGGAAAATCAAACAGAGCCCAATTAAAGTGATTCTAACATCCAGTGATCACGAGCTCACCTGGACTCTCGACTCCTCCAGGACCTGCGCCGCTGGGAGGCGGGTCAGGAGCCTCGAGGCCGAGCTCCCGGTCGGCCGAGGCCCTGCGGCGTCACCTTCGACCTGAGCGACGGCGTTCACCTTCGACCTGAGCGACGACACTGAAGTGAGACGTGGGCTCTGATATTTTATACAAACACATTGTGTTGTAACCTGTTGGTCTGTTGGTTGAACACAGATCACGTGTTTGCTGAGCTCGGAAGCAGCTTCTCCACATAATGTCCATCAGGTTCAGAAACGGAGTCAGGGCGATCAGCAGGACTCTAAACGACACCGCTGTCCACACAGCAAACCAAAACACAACAAGCTGCATTGTTAGAAAATTCAAATCAAGAAGATAAAGCTGGCAAAAGTGAGGTGTAAGCTATTTAAAGTATTTTTACATTTCCCACATCAACAACGTTACAAAGATCAGAGTCCTGACAGAAGATGTAAGAGAACTGAAACTCAAATAAGAGTCATCTTCTGCTCCAATCGTCAGTCCCCTAATTATCAATTTTCTCAGAGCGGGGGGCCTTGACATCACAGAGGAGTCTATCTCTGGTGTCGGTATAGATTATGGAGCCCACCTACAGGGAGTGGCCGCCAAACAGTACAAAACAATTAACGCCACTGCTCGGCTATCAAAGGCTGGCAGGGAAAACAGTGAGCCACGCATGGCTGGATCCACGGAGAGAGAAATGAGTGTAGTCACTTCCAGAAAGCAGCGGAGCAGGAGTCTGCTCGAGCACAAAGGGCTGCAATTAGCACGACACATCAGGAGCACAGACGGGGAACTCCCTCGCTGCACCTGTTCGCTCCCACAAGGCCACGAGTTTCAGATCAGAACACAAACAAATCAATCCAGGAACAAGTGCTACACAAATACAGTCATTCTTATTATTATATTATTATCTGCAGCAGTTTTATCCCAGGGAAAGAGTCAGTGGACATCCTGAACCTGGGTGTTTGTTTCGTTCTTTTCCATTCACACACATTCAGAGGCCGTTTCATGACCTGCAGGTGAAGTCCAGAGAACTGGTGGCAGAGGAAGTGACCCATTAACTGGGGCCACTGGAACTTAGTGGGAACCTACAAACCCACAGTATCTTCCATGGAGTCGTGGCTAAAAATACATTTGGCCTCATGTCTTGGTTTGGGTTCCGGTCTTAAAGTGAATTTGGATCAGTGACCCAAAGCCCCGGTGTAACCCCGTCTCAGCTCTCGCACCTCGTTCATCACTTCAGTCAGGAAGCATCTCTCAGGTATCATTCACCAGAGCACCGTCACAGAGAAGTGTTTCCTCTGATGAGACGCTCTACTCCTCGGGTCGTCTGCGCTGAAACGCCGCGGTGAGAAGAGCGAGGACTCGGGCAGCGGCTCGTGATGAAGGGTCATTTGCCGTTGGATAATGTCAAGCACGTTATTAATTACATGTTGCTGTGAAGTCTTATCGAGCTTCGGATTAGAGAATACGACTCCCGCTTCGAGGGAAACGCACACAAACACTGTCTCGCGCTCAGCGTTGGCTTCCACGCTCAACACTTTACAGCTGGGATCATTTGTTTTCTTGGTTTCAGGAGGATTGTTGTTGTTGAAATATGAAATAACGTCACTTTGTTCCAAATAAACAGATTTTAAACTTCTGTCCTGCCGAAATTGTACAACTTAAACCAGGCAACAATGTAGATATTGTACAATTCTGCAAAACTGCATAAGAGGTTTTATAATCCCCCCCCCCCCCCCCCCCCGCCATTTGCATCGAGTGGCAGGGCGACAGCTCCAGTACGGCTTTGGTTAAAAGACTGATGGCTGATAAATATGGTTAAGTTATGGTTAGAGTTTGGCAACAGAAACAGTGGCTTACTGTTACCTAAACCTCTTTACTCCACAATGAGCAGACGGAGGAACTGTCTCGCCAGTTGACCAGTGGAAAATAGAGAAACAGTTTTTAGTCCACTCCACGGGAGGCTGTTTTCATTACTGTCTCATGAAATGACTTTTAACAGGAACACACAGAAGCCAGTGAAGTGGTTTTAATAAAACAAGGAAGAACTCCTCCACCTCCGGAGCGGTGCACTCGTTTAAAGGTGTAAATCCAGATTGTGAATTTCTCCAGATTTGATGCAGAGATCTTTTGAAGCAGAGACATGTTTAATAGATGTTTGTTCATTTTGTTACTTTGGATTCAGTGTGTGTGTGTGTGTGTGTGTGTGTGTGTGTGTGTGTGTGTGTGTGTGTGTGTGTGTGTGTGTGTGTGTGTGTGTGTGTGTGTGTGTGTGTGTGTGTGTGTGTGTGTCACGTATCCATGTATTGTTTACTCATGTCGCTATACGCTGGAGGATGTGCTGCAGGTTCGGATCCCCTCAGAGACTGTGATCTGGCTCAGTTCAGTGACGTGGCTGCACTGAGCGTCTCTGAAGCAGCAGCTCGGGCTCGTTCACGTTCAGCTGCCAGCTGACGCCCCCTGTTGGTCGTCCCTGCACACGCGCTGTGACCCGAGGAGGGGAAATCATCTCACTTCGCCCTGAAATGGTGCAAAGCAGCTTTGAGTTGTGACGGCAGCATTGGAGAGACATTTTCCTACCTGACAGAAAGTGTGTTTCGGTGTGTGCGTTGCTTCAGCCTCTGCAAACGTCTCCCTCTGTGGGAAGAGGAAAAGAACAACAGGGAATCCACAGGGGCGTGACTGCAGGCCAGAGAGGGCAGATTCCCTCCTGCAGCATGAAGCATGTTATTTGAAGGCCGATCAAATGCAGGGTTTGGACGCATCATGGGGGGGGGGGGGGGGGGGGGGGGTTGTGGGTGAGAACAGTGGCAACGCCCAGCGGCGTGAAACTGGGAGATGATCTCTGTGGCCTTGGACAACACGCAGATGAAACTTTGTTCACTGTGCATCTTTGATCTCATCTCTGATCTCTAAATGAATCCCGGGAACGTTTTCTCCTCGCCCTCAGGTTTCCAAATATATCACATAATCCAACGTACTGTATTTAAATCTGATAATTGAACACAATGTCATTTCGGCTGTTTGCTCAGGCGGATGCAGCCCTGCAGCCGGCGGTGCTACGGCATCATGTGCCGGGCGTGCAGGCAGAGATGACCTCATCATCGTAGTGTTTATGGATCACTGGGCCGCTGGCCTTGATTTCTGTTATTAAATTATGGGAAATTCATTCTTTTTATTGAAGGAGTGGCTTGAAAATCCAATAAGTAGAGTCAGCAGTCCTTGGTCGGGAAGCTTTCGCCGTTCAGCAGCAGCAGCAATGTCATTCTCCTCCAATTGGCTGCTGGACAACGAGAAACAGAAACGAGGTGTGGAGTCATTTACAGAATATCTCCGTTTTAAAACTGAGGTCAAAAAAGTATGATTAGAGAAGCACAATATAGACTTTATTGATCCCGAGGGAAACGCAGGCGTCCTCACAACAGAATGATCAATTCTTTCCTCTGCGTTTGAGCCTCTCGTCCACACAAATGGAGTTTTGTCAAAAATGGTCGCTGAGCCAGGCACACGGATCAACACCTGCACCAGACCTGCACCAGACCTCCACCTGACCTGCACCAGACCTCCACCAGACCTCCACCAGACCTGCACCTGACCTGCACCAGACCTGCACCAGACCTGCACCTGACCTGCACCTGACCTGCACACCGAAACGACCTGCACCAGACCTCCACCGACCTGCACCAGACCTGCACCAGACCTCACCGACCTGCCGACCACCAGACCTGCACCTGACCTGCACCTGACCTGCACCAGACCTGCACCAGACCTCCACCAGACCTGCACCATGACCTGCACCAGACCTGCACCAGACCTGCACCAGACCTCCACCAGACCTGCACCAGACCTGCACCAGACCTGCACCAGACCTGCACCAGACCTGCACCAGACCTCCACCAGACCTGCACCTGACCTGCATCAGACCTGCACCAGACCTGCACCAGACCTGCACCAGACCTCCACCAGACCTCCACCAGACCTGCACCAGACCTGCACCAGACCAGAGCTGGATGGAAAGGTTTCGGTCTGAAACTAGCAGAGACCTTTGTGTTGCACCTCAAACTGCTTTGCATCGAGTGTAAGACCAGGTCCTGAGTCTTATCTGAGGACAACCAGTGTCTAACCCATGAAGTGTCCCTACAGATGGACGACGTGTCTCCACTTCCTCCCACTGTCCAGACAGGAAGCCAGGATATGAACGCTACCATCACTGATGACGTCACGTTAACCAGAACAGCCTGGAGAGGTGTCGGGGCTGTTTGTGTCGGGGCAGCTTTACAAGATCACATGAAAACACCTGAACTGAATATCGCACAAAGCAAAAGGCCGAAGCAGAAATCCTCCAAATAACTCGCCCTGCTCGAGTCGCTTCATGTAAACTGATTCAGCAGGAGAAGGTTGCTCATACCTTATCGAGCGGCCCTTTAATTAAAATGTGATAATGGGTATTTTGGTTGGTGAGGGGTCTGAAGTCTCCTGGGTTAAAGGTGCAGTGTGTGTTCCTCTGGACCTGTTCGGCCCCTGGAGCACGACTGATCTTTGGCTCGCACAGGAGCGCCCGGCCTCCTCTGAGCTTAAGGGCCACACACCTGTGCATGCATCGGGGCCGGATAAGCCCAGATTAAGCTAAAGTTACCAGCTCTCTCCCCGCAATGTCATTCAAAACCTCAACGGCAGCCACGCCGCGGACAAAGCGCCTTTTGGGCTGCCCTAATAAACGCCATTAGCTTTGAGACATCAAACATGGAGGATTATGGGATTTTCTGGCCCAGGAAAAGAAAAAAGATGGAGGGTCTGGGGACTCCCTCGCTCAGTCGTCCTTTCTCTGCAGAGATTACGCTACAATTTGTTTTCCTTTTTCCGCCATTTTGTACGTCCCTCCTCCTTTTGCAGACTCCACACAAAAAGTGGTACAGTAATCCCCTGCAGCAGAAACTCAGAGCGCAGTAAAAAGGAAGATTACACAGGGCTTTGTAAATGGTTTCTATACACATGTGCACGGGTGTTTGAGAGATCTGTAGGGACTTAACACGAGAACAGAGCGCGCACACACACACACACACACACACACACACACACACACACACACTCTTGCTCCATGTCTGTTGACTGAAAACACGAAGGAGTCGAGTAGAAAAGAGCTCAGAAAAAAGAGACGAGTGATGTTTGCTGCTTTTCTGCATCCGACCGAGGAGAGAAAATAAAGTGTTGATCTGGTGACTTCACGGGTTCATGTGGAAAAGTGACATTTTGTGTGGTCGTCTGTGTCACACAACATTGATCACTTTGTGTTTACGAGCATTGTGTGTGTGGAAGCGGTTTCCTTACCTTTCTGGAGAGTGGGAGGAGGTGTTTATCGGACCCTGACCCCATTCAGCTCAATGGTTTTCTCTTCAGTTTTAATGTAAGAAATTAGTTAAAGTAAAATTTAAAAAGTGAATGGGTTATTTCTTGGTGAAGTTTATTGTATTTGTTATTTTTCTGTGACGTAACAGCGTAAATACTCCGGTGTTACGGTGTGACTTGGTACTACGTACCAGTACACGTGTGTAATTGGGAATAAGATGTGAAATAATGGAGGGATATTACTACACTAACAACATATGTTTTCATGTAATGATATTATTAATTGTATTCATTATTATTTACCTAATACCCTTTAAGTCATTAAGTATTGGCACGTACTGCAGTGGGGCCTCTACTTCAAATCGACTACATCTATACCAGTGTGGCCCCTGAAGGGCCCAGACACTGAAAGGACCCTTCAGTGTATTTCTGCTCTGACTGAGAATCATGTGCACATACCATAATAATGACTGAGGCCCCTCCCCCCCCGAACAGAGCCACAAGTCAAGTCGTCCCTAACAGGAGTCAAAGGTTGGACTGCTGCTAATCCATGTAACACGAGGAGAGTAATCCTCGGGGCTGAGCCCGTGCTACACTCCTCTCTTCCCCTTTTGTTTTTCTGGTAAATGATCTTGGAAACTTTTTCAGCGAAGCCCCCCCCCCGGTCTGCAGAGAGACTCTAAAAGACAGTGTTTTATTTTTTAGATTTTGTGGATCTGGTTCCTTGTCAGGCAGATCTGGTGCTGAGAGGGGAGAAGTCGTGAGAATACGACTTTTCACTGGATCCCACGTGAAGAAACACACACACACACACACAATGTAGTGACATCTAGTGGTGAAGTGTCATGTTGCAGCTAACCTTACCCCTTACCTTAACCGAAAACATGTCTTCACCTTCCAATGTAATGGTTTGTGATATGAGGACCTGCTTCATAACGTGACTTTATAAACAGACTTAGGTCCCCACAACACGAGGAATACCTGGACCTCACACACACACACACACACACACACACACACACACCACGCACACACACACACACACACACACACATTCAGCTGGTCTTTTTAAATGTACATTGTTGTAGTCAAGCCTTTTCACAATAAAAGGATTTGTATTGAGTTTGATATTCAAAGTGTTCCTTGTCTTTCTGATTTAATCTCCGCTTCTTGACGCTTCTTGAAGTTTATCAGCTGCAGATGATCGGGAGCTGCACCGGTAATAACGACACAATGGGATTCCATTAATCCTGACAGCGGAAACGTGAAGTGTTTGAGTCCTGGCAGCACGACGGACGGGTCGTTTATAGTTTTATATCATCTGGTAACGTATGGATTAGATAGAAGCACAACGTGAATCAGACGAGGACATTAACCACAGATCAGCTCCGGTGACGTTGGCGAGCGAGCGACGGCACCCGAGCGTTTTCCATTTCTCGTATTTAAATCTGTGTTTCCTCACGTCTCCTGAAAGTGTGTTTCTTTGTTTTCCTGCAGCCTCCTCGTAAACGCACCACATGCTCCGGCACACACAGCGTGGCCTTCAGGCGGGTGGAGGCATCGACACTCAAACCACGTTCCAGAGGAGGATGCACCCGCTTCTCCCCTCAGCCGACATTGCGAAGGTCTCCTCTTAATCCTCTTTGACTTTATTCATGCAAAGGTCATCTCTGATTCTCCAAGTGGAGGAGGCGGTGGTTGTAGAGGGTCTCCGAGCAGGAAAGTCATGGTCGGGCCTGTGTGTGGCTTGTGTGGTCGTGTTGTGGCTTGTGTGGTCGTGCTGTGGCTGTGGTCGTGCTGTGGTGTTGTGGCTTGTGTGGTCGTGTTGAGGCTTGTGTGGTCGTGTGTGGCTTGTGTGGTCGTGCTGTGGTGTTGTGGCTTGTGTGGTCGTGTTGAGGCTTGTGTGGTCGTGTTGTGGCTTGTGTGGTCGTGCTGTGGCTTGTGTGGTCGTGCTGTGGCTTGTGTGGTCGTGTTGTGGCTTGTGTGGTCGTGTTGTGGCTTGTGTGGTCGTGTTGTGGCTTGTGTGGTCGTGCTGTGGCTTGTGTGGTCGTGCTGTGGCTTGTGTGGTCGTGTTGTGGCTTGTGTCGTTGTATTGCGGCTTTTTGTTGTGTTGTGTCTTTTGCATTCATGTTTTCCTGTTACGTAATGTGCTCGTGTGAGACGTCACCATATTTGTGTGACCATGTGAATGGAGGTGAAACTATGACCATGTGAATGGAGGTGAAACTATGACCATATAGGCCGGAGGAGTGGAACCTGCCGGAGGAGCAGCCGGAGCAGAGCCACGCACCAGCAGCCGTGTGACAAAGAGGAAACACACAACAGCCGAGCTGGAGTCAATTTGGCCAAAGTGCAGAGGAGAGAAGGTCACAGCTAAGCAGAGACAAAGTGCTAATTAAGAGGAGCCAGTCCGCTGCCTCCACACAGAGGCAGTTCAAAAGTCTTCATCCGTCATAAAAGCCTCGATGTCAGGACGTCAAAGAGCCGCCGAGCTGGAACGAGACAAAACCCAGAGAGAGACGGGACGGACGAGGGACAAGAGGGACGCTGCAGAGGAAGACACGTCAAATTTATTCATGAGCTGCACATTCAGATAAACTGCGTTCTTTTCATGTTCGAGTGTTAACTATAACGATATTAGCTCATTTTAGCCTAATGTAACGAGCTAATTATATAACGCTCTTCTAAAATGGAGAACAATACTGTAACTACAGAGCTTCAGCCAATCAATGAGTTTTATTTTTACTCTGGCCTTCTAAGAAATCTCTATAAAAACCACGTACAATTACCTCTGAGAAACTCTGAGCAGCTTCAGCCTCCAAAATGAAAAACCCATAATGATGTCATGTGTCCGAGAGCAGCTGACGGAGGTGGAGCAGCTAATGAGCCGGATGCTTCCCTCAGGAGGTGGAGACCAAACCCAGAGATAAAGAACTGAAGCAGGATTTATTCTCCGTTCGGAGAAGGTTGAATCATCGTGAAACTCTAATCAATGCTTCTCCGTAACAGTTTTACAATTACTCTGTCGTAATGTCGCGATCACAACAGTTTAAATTCAACAAATCTGTTAATTCTGCGTGAAAGCGTCATTTTGTCCAATCACGACATTCTCTCAAAACTTCCACAGACGAAAAAAACTTTAAGTTTATCCCGTGTTGTGTTCACGGGATAAAAGACTCAAAGACTCTTCGGACAAGCAGCAGAGTTCAGGTCTTACGTTAAGTATCGAAAAGTAAAACTGAAATTTTGAGAACAAAGTCGTAATTGAGAAGGAACTTGTAATATTACGAGATTAAAGTTGAAATATGAGATTAAAGTTGTGATTCTACAATTACAGATTCTTAAATTACAAGGAAACAGCCAGAATTGTATGAGAACTTAGTTTTATTCGAGAAGAAATTGTAATAAATGTCTGAATCTTTATTCCTGTGACATGTCCCTAATACCGTCGTGTAGGAAATGTGGCGTCTCCTGCTAAGCGGCGAGGGTTAGAGGAGAATCTGGAAACCGAAGACGTGGCCTTTGTTCTCGTCTCTGAAGTGTTTCTCGTTTCTCGTCTTCTCGTCTCTAACGGAACTAATCAGCTTCTCTTCGCCTGTAATTTGCCTTCACCGGGGTCGTTTCTCAAACACGCAGCGTTTCCCTGTTTGTCTGTTTTATTTGCTTGCGTTGTTGAGTATGTTGTTTTTTTCTCCCTCTCCTTTTTCTCATCTCTGCAATTTGATTGTCTTGCGGTTTAATCGCAGCTTATTCCCGCGCCTCCTTTCCTTCCTGGTGTTGTCATTTCATCCTCCTCCTCCTCCCCCCCCCCCCCCCCCCCCCGGTCTCCGAGGGCTTGTTTTCCCTTCGTGCTGCAGCTCTTTTCACGTTAAACACACAAGAGGAACGAACAAAACAAACAGACAAACAGCGGCTGGAGAACAGATGCAGAGCGGCCGCAGATTCCTCCGTCTCCCACTTTAACTGTGTGACATTGGAACGAAGGGGAGAGAAAAAGTGATGGTGCAACACGGTGAAACATCCTTCACAACAAAGACGCCAAATCTGAAGAGGGGCCAAGGCCGTGCACGTTACTGTGCATGAGCTTCAGCTGAATACGAGACAGATAAAGGCTCAGTCAGGCTCAAGCTTAAATCCTAAAGAACTATTCCAGTTCATTTTTGCAGTTTTCTGCATCATTTCTCTCAGTTACAGTAACTGTTCACTCGCCAAGTCGACGGCTGAGATCTGGGAACACGAAGCTTCACCAAAAAGAAGTTGAAGAGATAAAAACCTGAACTCACCGATGGTTTGAAACCCGAGTGAACACCAGTGAGCAGTTTCCTGAGGGTTGTGAGACGAGGCGATGGAAAGAAGCAGGAAGTCGGTTGACGTAGAGTTCAGAGCGATAAAGACGTGAGGAGCGAAGACCGTAAATAAAGATGGACGACAAGACAGCTCCCAAAAGTGAAGCCACGTCATATCAATCTCCTCCTGGTGGCTGGTTTGGGTAAAGGTCAGAATCCCTGCCTCCTCCATGTTAGCCAATGGGACAAAGACCCATCTCCTCTGCTTCTTGACCAGTGCCAGCTGCTGGCTCCAGCCCCCGTGCGATCCTTATAGATTACGTGTAGTAGATGATGAATGGACGGATGTTGTCATAGTGATCGTTGATCTTCACCCTCAACAACCGTCAGAGGATTTAAATTTTTAATCTAAGACAATAAAGTCAACGTAACGTCAGGTGTTGAAGGTAGAAGCTGAAGGTTTGTCACAGTTTTTCCAGAACGCACCTTCACTCCCCGGTTCTCCATCTGCCATCTCCACCCGACAATCTTATCGGAGCTGGTGCAGACGGACTCCGGAGAGCGGCAGAGAAAAGGCCTGTGGAGGGTGTGAACGTGTGAAGCACACTGTGCCGAGCGCAAGCACAGATAACAAACAGTTTATCAGCGAGCCAAAGAAACTCTGCTGGAGGAGGCAAAGTCGAGACGACGAGGACGAGTGGGAGAGACGGAGGGACAGAAGGGGTGAGACGGGGAGAGGGGAGAGGGGAGAGGGCCGGCACATCGGCTGAGCCTTTCAACCAGGAGGTAAATTTGAGGAATCAGGCGGGTGATGGAAACGATAAAAGATAGAAAGAAAAGCATTCCGGCTTCCCGTCACTGCGGAGCCACTTGACATTTCTGTTGACATTTGAGCCCGTTTGAATCCGCTTGAAATTGCAGCGTTTCATCCCGACGTAATGCGACGCTTTAGAAAAAAACCTCCTTATCTGCGAGATTATGCGGCTGTTTTATACGGAGGTATTATGCAGCGCTAATAGTGCATGTAGATACTTCACAAACGATACTAAAAATGCCTCGCATCACACACAAGGAGGATTTGGCCCTTCAGTCAAAGAATACTTCCGAGTATGCAAATGCCCACAAAGAATTAGGGCTTAACAGATTTGACTCAAACAATGGCATGCGGCTCTTTTCCCAGGATGCAACTGTCCGTCAGTTTGCAGGATTAAGGCTCTGGGTTGTGACAATGTGTTGAATGAAAAAGGACAAAGAGACGCCTCCTTTATTACGAGGATATGACTATAAATGCTTCTCTTATTATGTCTGACGAATGATTCCAGCCTGAGGACGGAGAGAAATGGGCCGAGGCTACGTACTGCCCCCTGTGGGATAATCCTGCTCACTGCACGCCTTCTCCTTCATGTGGAGACATGTTGGACCTCTACAGATCTACACTGTAAAAAACAGCTATTCTTTAGTTTTTTCACTGCAATTTTATGGCCAATGTAACATGTGTTTTTTTTCTGTTTTCTCAAATTACAATAAACAACAGAAATATACTTTACAAGTGGTTGAGTTATATTTTTCTGTTAAACAGCAAAATATATTTAAGACCTGGAAAACATTAAATCTTTGTTTTAATGGTTAGTTTATAATTTTCTAAATACATAATTACATGAGAGCGTTGTTTATAATTCCGAGTGTGAGCTCTGTCTTTCTGTTGATCAGTGACTGTGATCAAACCAGCAACAAATACATTTTAAAACAGTGAAAAGGTGCTTTACAAGTTAAAAATGAAAAAATTGAAGACGGACAATAGGAAACAATTAAAAGCAATTTGAAGTTCACACGACATTAGAGAACAAATACAGAAATAAAACTATTTAACAGATGAGAAACGGATAAAAACAAGATGGAGGAAGCACACCTTTCAAACTGTGTCTGTAGGAGAGATTTAAAGGAGCTTGTCAGAAGGATCCTCAGGGAGACAGTTCCACAGGGGGGGGGCGCTCTAACAGAAAAGGCCTGGTCCTCAGGACTGACAGATGGTGAACAGGTTACGACTAAAGATCTGAAATGTACTGAGGCGCAAGTCCAGAAGAAAAGGGCCTTAAAAGTCAATAAAAACTTGAAGCGAAGTCGAGGCTACTGCGTTTTGCACGAGCTGTCAATTATGTGGACATTGTTGCTCAGGCAGGTGAAGAGAGAATTGCAATAACCCAAGTGATTATTATTTAAGGTGAGGTCTTTGTCAAGGCGACACCAAGATGTCTACATCAGTGCGTTTCAGGACCGAGAACCTGGAGCTTCATCACAGACAATATCTGCACAGTCAACATTTAGCTGCGATCCCTCACACTCGTGAATATCCGTCCTCTGAATAGGTCGGAAAAACATCGCATCTCACAATGTTTGAGTGAAAACATAAATCCTGGCCCCGCCCCCTGGCCCCACCTCAATGACGTCACCAGGACCAGATGTCAGGGTTCACTTCAGGAGGAAGTGGAGACGCGTCGTCCATCTTTATTTCCAGTCTGTGGTTAAAACAAACCAGTAACCATTCTTTGTTATCCCTGCCTGTGTAGCTCGAAACTTCAGGTTTAGTTCGGAGTTTTCAGTCCTATGAAGCTCATTCACTCTGTCACACACCGACAAACACACACACACACAGACAAACAACACACACAGACAAACACACACACCGTCAAACACACACACCGTCAAACACAGACACCGTCAAACACACACACACACCGTCAAACACACACACACACACTGTCAAACACACACACACACAGAAAACACACACACACAGACAAACACACACACCGGCAAACACACACACACCGACAAACACACACACACCGTCAAACACACACACCGTCAAACAAACACACACCGTCAAACACAGACACCGACAAACACACACACACACCGTCAAACACACACACACACCGACAAACACACACACCGTCAAACACACACACCGTCAAACACAGACACCGACAAACACACACACCATCAAACACACACACACACACACACAGACAAACACACACACCTCAACACACACACTCAAACACACACACCGTCAAACACAGACACCGACAAACACACACACACCATCAAACACACACACACCGTCAAACACACACATCGTTAAACACAACTGCAGAAATAACTCACGAGGTCGGAACACTGACGGAGAAACTGCCTCCGAACAAACAGCAACAGAGACTAAATACACAAAGTGAACTACACACAGGTGAGTAAAAAAGGAGGGAAACCAGACAAACACAGGAAGTCAAGTGCTCTGAAACAGGAAACACAGGTGAATACAAAATAAAACAGGAAGTCACAAACTCAAAGTTAAAATAACTGAGACTCAAACTAGAATCACTTTCCTGTGGATGTTTGTCTCCACCAACCAGAGCAGTCACAGAGTATGTTACTGTCATTGTTACGCAAAAATAAATATTGGAAAAGTCATAGGTGCAAGACTGTGTACATAATTATCTGAAGAGTAAAGGAACCACTCGTAAACCCATAAACAAGTTCTGATCGTCCATGGTACCAGCAAGCTCCAACAATCAGAGAGGTCCACTACACCTGAGGATTGTGGGTAGTGTCGTATTTCTCCTTGACCTCACCAATCCAAAACGTTTTTATTAGAACTGAATTGATATCGAATACTGTGTAAGTCTACCATGGATGGTTCAAATATTATTCCTGATAATTAAAGTCTTCCGGCTGTTGAGCTCTGTTCCCTTGGGATGTTTCTTACATGTCTCATTCACAAGAACATGAGGTCACAGTGACCTTGACCTTTGACCTTCAACCACCAACATCTTTGTGTCCAAGTGAACGTTTTCACAAAATTTGAAGAAATTCCTCCGCGGCGTTCTTGAGATATCGTGTTGTCAAGAGCGAAACGGACGGACAACCTGAAAACATAATACCTCCGGCCACCGGGTGTCGCTGGTGCAGGGACGTGACAACCAAACACAAGGAAACAAGAGGCCAAAGTCCGACAGCACAACGATGAATCTCAAGATCCACAAGCAGACCCAGCGGACTTCGTCATGTCAGGGGTCATCCTCGGCTCCATATCTTCATCCAATCAGAGCAGCGAGTGGCTGAGCTGAGGATCCGTGCTCTTATCAGGCCGAGCAGCCCCTCCAGCTCGCCGGCCCGCGGCCCGCCGCCCAATCACGCTTCACACGGCTCCGCTAATAGAAAAATAAATTGCCGGGAAACCAATTCCATCACTGCGAGAGCACAAGAAAGAGAAAACATGGGAGAACCAAATCTGATTCCTCTGATATAATGAAGCCCAGAACATCAGGATCAGGTCATTAAACACTGATGGGATTAGTGACTCGTCCTGATTCACCATGCGTTCACACACACACACACACACACACACACACACACACACACACACACACACACACACACACACACACACACACACACACACACACACACACACACACACACACACACACACACACACACACACACGCCTGTTTTTATATCATCGAATAACTATTTAAAACCAAACTGATCAGAAACATGAACACTTGAACAAACATTAGTGTGATAAGAACTTTTTAATTTGGCCCAAGTCCCATCTGTTAACATAGATGAGGCAGGCTGTATGACCTATACTGCAGCCAGCCACCAGGAGGCGATGGAGGCTCTTTGGCGTCAGTCGACCTCAGTTAAATCAGAGGTGATGTGTTGAGGGACAATTCACACACAAAATATCCTACATACACCATCCTTCCATCGCCTGAACCGCTCCTCCTTCCCGGAACCAGAGCAGTGGACTGGATACGCTCAGCGAACATCACAAGAGTAAATATAGATCTTTCATTGTGATGAGAAATAATCGCAAGATTCCATCTGCAGCAGTCATGATTCTACAAATCAACCTTTTTAAACCTCCACAGAAAAACACAAGGGGCTGGAGCCGGGGATTATGGGAGGGGGGTGCTGCCTGCAGGTGAAGCTCAGCGTGGAGGCAGGGGGGGGCGGAGCAGCCTCCACGACCTCAGGCCGCCAGCAGAGGTATGAAGCTGAGCGCCCCCCCCATCCCCACCCCACCCTGCCCACAGCTGCCCAGTGATGTCGTCCTTGGTGATTCTACCTGCAGGACGTGAGGAGCATCCAGACAAAGATCAGCTGCGGGGGGGCAGGACAGCTGCTGAGAGCACATCTGGTCCAGTGGAGAGAGCTCACAGACACACACACACACACACAGACTCACACTCACACACACACACAGACTCACACACTCACACGCACACGTTTATGGTCAGAGGAGTGACAAGTAGCATGTAGTCTGATAAGTGGAAAAATACACTTATAATCATGTATTTCATGAAACATTTGATTGTTGAATAAATTAATTTATTTTATTTATTTATCATTTGGATGAAAATAAACATCAAAAGACATATTTGTCATTATCAAACTATTATATTTGAATCACAGGTTATTAATAAACCTGATCTCCCGGCTGCAGACTGGTCTGTGCAGCAGATTCTCAGCTGACGTTATATTCATGTGTCAGACGTCAAAGCAAATTGTTTCATATTTGAACATGAGGCCTGACTATATTCATACTTATACTAACTTATATATTCACACACTCACTGACTGAACTCTTTGCTCCTGTTGTGGTGCTGCTGCGAAATCTGGGACCGGTTCAGAGTGTTCAAAGAACCACAGAGAGAATTCAATTCTCCGTTACTTTGATCAAATATGGAGCAAAACCAGCAGCTGCAACGAGATTCTTCTCCAAAAACGTTTCACTGCAAGTTGCTTTATGTTTTGGATACAAGCAGTGAAAACATATTCAAAGCCCATTAGTATCTGTGTTGACCATTTGCCGTAAAGTATCACACAGCCTGTTTGTGTGCGACCATGGAATCAAGTTATCAACGCCACCGTGAACATGTTGACAACCGGACGATCTCAAAGTTAAATAAAGTGTCAAAAGTATTTCTGGATCCGTCCCCTGATCCGCATCCACACCAAATTATGAGTTCTTCCCGGACCCGCTCCACATCCGTCCACCAAGGGGAGTGCAAATCTGTCCAGTTGTGTAATCTTGTTCACAATCAATCAAACACACAGACGGGTGAAAACAGAACCACCATCCCACTGTTTTCTAAATAAGTCTCTTCTTTATTTCACACTTCTTCCAGCAGCTGTTCTCCGGCCTGTCGGCTGCTCAGTGTCGGCAGGTGTGTGTGAGCACAGTGGATTTATCACAGCTTAAACTGTGTCATTAATCTACATCACAGGTCCGAAGCCCAAACACAATATGAGACGGTGGAAAAGAGGAATCTGCTTGCGAGCGTAGAGAAAGGCCGAGGGAACAAGCACCCTGTAATAAAGCAGAGTAAGGTCAGCCGACTGCCCATGTGACAGCACGCCGCCCTGGATTAGCTGCTGTAAGCCTATTAAAGTGGTTCGGACTGGGTGGGCCGCCACAGACTACACTTCACTCCCCGCACACAGCGGCGCAGGGTGGCCGCTCAGAAACTGGGAGGTCACGCTTCCATCAACAGGCCGAGGTTCCTGCTGGAGTGTCCTTGAGCGAGAGTCACTCAGGTACACTCCGGAATTTCATGTTTGAAGGGTCGATTATGGATCCGGACAAATAAAATGTGTTGACGCAAATTCCTGAAGGTCGAAAGGTCTTTCTTGTTTCTAGGTTTATAAACACGAGTGTCCCCTTCGTCGATCCGATTCGATCACGACTCCGCTTCGGCAGAGGGCTGATCCCGTAAATACCAAGACAAGAAGAAAATGCAGTTTTACTGTGACTTTAATTCATCAGATTACAGAGGATCAGACTCAACGTGAAAGAAAACTAAATAAGGAGATTTTAACAAATGGAGTCGTGACGCTGTGATCACATCTTCCCGCCGTGCCGTGGCTCCAGGTAGACGTCCGGCGGCAGCAGAGGGCTGAAGCGAAGCAGCGGCAGGTCCACGGTGGGACAGAGCTCCTTCACCTGGGGCCAGCCCTCTCTGGGGGCAGCCCGGGGGGGCGGGGGGGGCGGGGGCATGTCAGAGTCGCTGGGGCTGGAGTAGCAGTCGTGATGGTGATGGTTGTTGTTGGGGTCAGGAGGAGAGATGCTGCCGCGGCAGTGAACCAGGAAGGTCCCCTGGTGGTGACGGCGGTACAGCATCCCGGCGGCCACCAGCAGCATCAGGATGAGGGAGCTGAGCAGGAAGAAGAGCACGTAGACGCCTTTGGTCTCCGCTGACAGGCCTTGGCTGCAACCTCAACAAGACAGCAGCAACAGGAAGTCAGCACATGTGGCAGATGTGGAGTGAAGCGGTGATCAGAGCACGAGTACCTGCAGCCGCCACGTCCACACAGACGGTTCCTCCAGATCCCAGACGGGACTTGTCCAGGAAACCCGGCCGGCAGCCGCACGAGTACGAGCCGAACCGGTTCTCACATTCTGCGTTAACATCGCACAGCATCAGCTGGGTCCCACACTCGTTCACGTCTGAACGCACACACACACACACACACACACACACACACACACACACACACACACACCTGCTGCTCACACAGTAGAATTGAACTCTTTTTACATTTGGACACATCATTACATCCTTTTTTCTGTCAGTGGTTTTTGAAGCAACTTCTCCACTTATTTTCTCCAGCTCACATTAGAACAGACAAAATGATCCTTCACCACAGTTTCAATGTTTATCTGGTCAATACGTCACAAACTAATATTTGCAACACTTCCTGTACCCGCTTCAAAGTAAAAATACTTCTTTGTTTTCACAGATCGGAAGCCATAACCTACAAACAGGGCAAGAGTTAAGAATAACGGAGGTAAAGTCAAATTCAAAGTAAAGGGCTGTGCAAATAGTCGACAACTGGTCAGGAATAAGTCAAACTAAACAAACACTTCTCTTCAGTTTCTCGTGTGCGACACGTGACGGACGCTGCCGTACCTGCAGTCGACACAGACATGATGACGGCCTTCCTGTGGATCCCTCTGCGGCCCACACTGGCGTTGATGAGGCTCTGGATGGCGGCGTCCACGACCCTGTGCACGTGCTCGCTCCCCGGGCCCTGTCGCGTCTGCAGCCACAGGATAAACAGCACTCCTGCACTCAACCTGCACACACACACTGTGTGAGCCGCTTAAGATAAGATGAACCTTTGTTGATCAAGACTGACAGAGCAGCAGAAACTATTAATAATAAAAAATAGAAATGTTATATACAAGGCTGTTGTTCTAATGTGCAACACAAATTGTCCAAAACACCAACCTCTTTATTCTTTTAGGCAGCAGGGACGTGTGCAGAGTTTCCAGCCGCTCACTGATCTGCACAGAAAAAGAAATGAGAGGCGTGTCGACTGGTGTTGGGAGGAAGTGAAGACGTGTCGTCCATCTTTATTTACAGTTCACCAGGAAGTAAAACACGCTGGACCTTTATTCTCCCACATGACGAAAACATGAAGCTTTGATTTCTTCAGCTCACCAGAGTCTTCACCGACAGCAGCAGCGACGCGGCCACGTTGTCCCAGGACTCGTCCACTTCCTGCCTGAAGTTCACCTCCACGGCCACTTCCAACAGGTGATCTGAGGAGGAGACGCTCTCAGGGCAGAGTGAGAAGGAATCACCACAGTTCAAGAAGACAATTTACTAACATTTAATTTTCTCAGAGTTTAAAACTGAAAATTGATTGTATGACTGTATGCTCTTAATGTGACCTCATGAAACTAGAATAACCAACAGGGTCAAAATCTGATCTTTCAAATAAAGAAATAAGCTCAGAAAAACAATCTGCCTTTTCCCCACTCCGGGTCAAATTAAATATTTCTTTCCAAAGATCAATTTGTTTTCCGGAAAAAAATAATTTGGTGTGTTTCTGCAGCCGCTTTATAAAACTGGTAATTTCTAGTTCCTCCAGTAGTGGCAGTAATAAAATCTCAGTAAAAGTTTGAATCTATTAAAATCAACGATCTCAGCTTGAAACAAGTGAAATGTTCCAAAACGGTAAAATAAAAAATAGAGAATCAACAGTACAATGATTTAAAATGTTGTAATACTGTAAATCCGTTCCAAGCGGACACCTTGAAAATAAATTCATCTTCCGTTTTAAACATAGAAACATTACACAGATTGAATTAGATTGTTTTTATCCCAATATTAAGAAAACACTTTAAACCCATAGATCTTTGTTGTGTCAGTTCGGAGCCGAGTGATGATTCTGGGACGAGGAGGATGTGACGCAGTGAAAAGACAGAAACACTCACCACCAGGAAGCTGAGGACCGGCCGAGTGATTTCTCACTTTCACTGTTCGAAGGAAACAAAGTCAAACAGATTAGAAACAAGAAAATAAACTCTTTCGTTTCCCCAGAAACCAGCGACCGTGCGTAGACCACCAGTGTATCGAGACCACCGGTGTATCGAGACCACCGGCGTATCGAGACCACCGGCGTATCGAGACCACCGGCGTATCGAGACCACCGGCGTATCGAGACCCCGGCGTATCGAGACCCCCGGCGTATCGAGACCACCGGCGTATCGAGACCACCGGCGTATCGAGACCCCGGCGTATCGAGACCACCGGCGTATCGAGACCACCGGCGTATCGAGACCACCGGCGTATCGAGACCACCGGCGTATCGAGACCACCGGCGTATCGAGACCACCGGCGCATCGAGACCACCGGCGCATCGAGACCACCGGCGTATCGAGACCACCAGAGACTGAATATCTAACCGAACATTGGACCATTTACAGTTCAAAGTAGCCACAGCTGAATTTACTCACTGTGCCCTCTGTGGTCCGACAGCGGCTCCACCATGTTGGGGTGAGGATGAGTCTGTTCGGTCTCAGAGGCGGAGGGATGCTGGTCTGAGGCCTCGCTGACCTTAGGTCTGTTTTCACTGTCTGCAGCTTGTTCTGAACCAGCGGCAGACTCCTCCTCTTCTGACCGGCCGTGTGAACCACTCTCATCCTCTGGACCGGCATCATCCTCCGGAACGGTCGAAGCTTCCTCAGGGAGGGTCGAAGGAAAGGTTGAAGCTTCCTCCGCGTTCCTTCGTACTGCTGCTGGGATGCGATCGTTGGGTTTCAGCTCATGGTTTTGAGTGTGATGCTGCTGAGGAGTCACTGGGTCGACAGGTGAGTCGGAGTGACTGGAAGCGCTGGGTGCAGCATCTCTTCCTGATCGGGACGTCCCCTGAGTGGACGCTGGCGCTGTGGGTACAGCTGTTAACGGGTACATGTGACTGTAGTTTCCCAAGGATGGAGGGAGGTTTTCACTCACCTGAGAAAACATGATGATGATGATGTGATTAATCAACAAGTCAAAACTTCCAACCATTAGTGCCGCTGGAGTTGAGGGTTTGAGTCCCACTCCAGTGCGTGTGTTCACCCACCTCAGCGTCGGTGTCCGCCGCCTCCTCGGGCTGCCACAGCTGCTCAGCCATCATGACTGAATGTTGATCATAATAATCATACAATGGATCAATGTTCACTGGTGATGGATGAAAATCCGGCTGTTCACCATTCATTCCAAAGTCAGTGACGGCCACTGGTCCGAGAGCTGGTTCTGAGGTCTCGTCTCCCACTGTGAACCCGTCCTGTGGGTTGTAAATCACTGGCGGTCCAAATGCCTGGAAGCGGCCGTAGAAGCCCCTGTAGGGCGAGTCGGGCCAGGCACCAATCAGCAGCACCACGTTCAGGGTGTTGGAAGTCGTGGTGTACTTGGCCTCACGCCAGCACTTCTGCAGGATCTTGTGGACCCCAAAACGACCGAGGGGCTCGTCCACGTGGACCTGGTCCTGTTTGAGGTGGCAGACGTCGTCGGGGGTCAAGTCCTCCAAGTGGAGATGAATCCTCTTCCCAGGATCCACCTGGATGGTCCAGTTGCACCACAGAGACGGGTTGGAGCACAGGTAGTCCGGCGAGAAAAACTCCCCGGTGTCGCTGCGCAGCAGCTGGTGGCAGCTCTGCAGGGCGAAGAAGGCGTCGTCATGACCTCGGTGTCCATCTGGGGAAGGAACCCAGAGAAACGACCTCGTGAGTTCAGCTCATCAGAGTACAGCTGCGTGAACGACACATGGCGAGGATTTTAACACGTTTGAAAAGAGTCAATGTGTTGGACATTAAACTTATCAGGTTATTTATGTTTTCAAAGGAACTTGATGGATGAAAATTACTAAATTCATACTTTTCACAATTTCCATTAAAGGTTTAGTGTGTAGGATTTAGTGGCATCTAGTGGTGAAGTGTCATGTTGCAGCGGACACCCCTCACCCCTCCAGAACCTGTGGTAGCTTCAGTTGTCATAGAAACGCAAAAGGTTTAGTTTGTCCAGTTTGGACGACTGTAAAAAAAACATGGCTGCCGCCGGAGAGAGGAGCCGCTCCTGATGTAAATATAAAGTATGTAAATATAAAGTATGTAAATATAAAGTATGTAAATATAAAAGGGCCCATTCTAGGGTAAAGGAAACTACAATTTATACAATTTAGATGAAACACTAGTGAAAATAATAGGAATATTTTATATTAAATAGTTAATTTTCACCTAAATCTTACACACTGGATATAAATAGGTTTTTATTTGTGTTTTTTTTTTTTTTTTAATTGTCAAATTTAAAAACTAGATGGACACTCGGAGAGTTCCCACCTTGGACATGGTTCGAAGTAGAACCCGTTCTTCTTCCAGAGCAGATCTCAGGTTCCCAGCAGGACTGTTCGCGCCCTGCTGGGGCTTGGATCTGCTCGGGCTTGGATCTGCTCGGGCTTGGATCTGCTCGTGCACGCGCACTCAGACACCGTTAAAGTAATGAACGTTCATGTCACCATCAAGTTGAGCTTCACCTCAGTGTTCATCGTAATTAGGAAGCAGAGGTGAGATTCTCTTTATGGAATCGTCGCAGTCACCGGAGGTTCAGCTGGGTTTCATTTGTGGTTTTACCTGAAACGTGTTGCTCGGCCACAAACAGTAAAAACGCACACCGCCCTTTAAATGAAAACACAGAGTCTCACCTGGAGGCTTGGTTTCTTCTTCTCTGGTCACCTGCAGACAGAACACACAGAGTTTCACAGTCCAGCCGTCACACAGTGCAGCTCTCGCTCGGGTCACAGCTCACCTGGGCAGCGCAGCGTCTCCAGCTCGCAGCCAGAAGGAGCACACACATGTGGAAGCTCATGTTTGCTTGTTTGTCGGTGGAACGGTGAAGGGAAGTGATCCTCTTCAGTCACACTGGGGGTTTCCTCTCAGCGCTCAGCAGGTGACTTTCATCAGTCCAATGATTGACTGAACTCTGGCTGTTTGCGTCAGACTCGTCCAGCAGAGGTCACTCTTGTGTTTTACAACGCTCCCAGTTCAACACGACATGTACATTTGTATTTCTGTCAAACATCTGATTTAAAAAACGCATGCGTCTTCTTCCACTATCACATAAACTCTTCTATTTAATACCATTTTATTTACATGGGTCCAAATCCATACAGATACATTCACATATGTACAAAACCTGGGAAATGGGAAAACAGAAGAGACACTCACACCAAAATAAATCCCAAAATGACAACATAAAAAACTATTACATATCTAGAAATTGACTTGATTTTATTCTCTTTCTTCAGATCTAATTTACATGGTTCAGACATAAACCACCAACTCAACCACGTCTTAGTCTTAGTCTGTGCTTCCACCTTCCTCTCATCGAAGAACCACGAGAACACCTCCATGCTGCATAGACAGCATGGCTTCATGAGACAGTCTCTCCAGGGGCCCGTCTCCAGGGGCCCGTATACAGGGGCCCGTCATCAGGGGCCCGTCTCCAGGGGCCCGTCTCCAGGGGCCCGTCTCCAGGGGCCCGTATACAGGGGCCCGTATACAGGGGCCTGTCTCCAGGGGCCCGTATACAGGGGCCCGTATACAGGGGCCTGTCTCCAGGGGCCCGTCTCCAGGGGCCCGTATACAGGGGCCCGTATCCAGGGGCCCGTCTCCAGGGGCCGTCTTCAGGGGCCCGTCTCCAGGGGCCCGTCTTCAGGGGCCCGTCTCCAGGGGCCCGTCTCAGGGGCCCGTCTCCAGGGGCCCGTCTCCAGGGGCCCGTCTCCAGGGGCCGTCTTCAGGGGCCCGTCTCCAGGGGCCCGTCTTCAGGGGCCCGTCTCCAGGGGCCGTCTCCAGGGGCCCGTATACAGGGGCCCGTATACAGGGGCCCGTCTCCAGGGGCCCGTCTCCAGGGGCCCGTCTCCAGGGGCCCGTCTCCAGGGGCCCGTCTCCAGGGGCCGTCTCCAGGGGCCGTCTCCAGGGGCCCGTATACAGGGGCCCGTATACAGGGGCCCGTCTCCAGGGCCCGTCTCCAGGGGCCCGTCTCCAGGGGCCGTCTTCAGGGGCCCGTCTCCAGGGGCCCGTCTTGAAGTCCACTTGAAAATAAAAGCTAATAAATGATACAAATGTCTAAAACAGGTTTTATTTGGTTCTCAGGATCAAAATCACTCATGAAGATCACATTTTAAAAATGTGATCTTCACTAAACTCCACAGTGCAGACGCTCATTGAAGGTGTTCACGGGCACTCCAGCTCAGGACGGACAATCCATGACCAGATCTTTACAATCTCCTGTGGCGTCCGGCTGTGAACCAGCATCAAGCTCCTGTAGACGCAGGGGTTGTTCCTGTACTTCTCCTCGATGTCAAAAGTCTTGAAGCCAGAGTTTTTCTCAGGAGCCAGACCCAGTTTCCTCAGACACATTCCTGTGTAGACGTCATCGATGGGATACAAGACGACCTGTTGGGATACGCTGTGAAGGCGAAGCGCTAAATCCCCAGAGTACACATACCCTCCACCCCCAGCGTAAGGCGGGTACTGCCCCACAAACACACTCTCGGGGATAAAGTACTTCAGATTGCTGTTTCTGTGCGGGCCGGCGTTACTGATGACATTCCCTATGAACAAATCCCTCGACTCGTTCTCCGTCAGGCCTTCCAGGAGGCCGATGATTCGCACAGTGTTGACCAAGACGTCATCGTCCCCCTTGAGGATGTACTGTGCGTGGGGACAGTTTTGGCTGAACCACTCCAGGAAGAGTATCTCCTTCAGGGTGAGGTTGAAGAAGGTGTCCCTGTAGTCCCACTGGAGGAGGTCTTTGTGAAGTTCCGCCTCGTAGCCCAGCATCGGCAGCAGGTCTGGGTTGTGATCTATTGACATGGTGTTGCCGAGCAGAAACACAGTCGCCACTGTACGATTGGCTAAGACGCCCGCTCGTCCCCATGTTTCACGGATAGCCTGCCGGCGGTCGAAATGTGGCGTCAGCGACTTGACCACCAGCAGCAGGAAGGGGTTTTCATCACAGACATGGGGCTGGTTAATCAGCATGGGGTACTTCCTGCAGCGCATGTGCAGAAGAAAATCCTGGAATCTCTGCGGCAGGGAGTGTAGTCCAAGATGTTAGTGGGGACTCTGTGGTCCGGTCACAGGGCTCGAGCGGTCTGGTGTCATTCGACCGATGCGGCAGCTCGGTGAGGTTGTAGATGAGGTCCAGGCGCTGCTGCTCCTTGTTCCAGAATGATCCTTTCTCTTGGTGCCAAAACCTCTCGGTCGGGATTAGAACCACTCGAGGGCCACTCTTGTCGTTCCCCCGGTTCCACAACACAAGTATTAGGACGCAGACAAAGACGTTGAGCATCATCATCACGTAGAGAACCTTCTCTTTCCTGAAGGCCGAAGGCATGTTGCCCCCCCTCTGCATCTAGACACAGGACGAGAGATTCAGACAATCAACAACAAACAGATCAGAATCTGCAGCATCAGACTTACAGCGGAGCGAGGATACAAAGGAACATTTGGAAACATGGACATGTTCTGGATCTTCTCCTGCAGCCTCCTGGTGAAATGTGTGTAACATGTGTGTAACATGTGTGTAACATGTCCTCGTGAGTCCATGTGAGGAAACAGCAGGACGATGTGTGGAAGCTTCCCAGAGAGCGAGTGGACGTGTGGACGAGGTTTCTAACACGTGACGGACGTGAAGCTGGAAGAACACAAACATCTCAGGATGAAGAAGAGGAGCCGTACACGTAGAAGACGAAGACGTCCACTTGGAAACACGAGGAGGTTCCAGAGCTGTTTTAAACGGTGCTGTGTAAATAAAGTTTATTTTTATTGTTTCCAACACATTTCATACCTGAGTGTTGACTGATCAGTGGAGTCGGGTGAAAGCCCAGAATGCACCTGGCTTCACAGGGACGAGCTCCAGGACGGACGAGGCTGTTGCTGTGTTGTTGTTGTTGTTGTTGACACTGAAACAGAAATAGTTTTGGGCTGAATCAATGCTGAAGACTTTAATAAGAGGTTTTTATTATATTATTATTAATCCATATTGATCATACTGCAGTATTACTGCAGTATTGTATGGGAAAGTACCTTTCTAACGTATCTCTACAAAATATTGCTGCTGCAGAAACCGTTTTTTTGTATTTTATTTTGGTTATATTTGGTTGAAGTTTTCATATAATCCAGTTTCTACCAAACCCCACATGTATTTTTACTTTTCATTATATTTATTTTCTATATACTTTAAGTGAAATATTAAATGATCTCATCTCTCACGGGTGTGTCAGGATTCTGTGCTTTTTGTCCCAATGAGTAAATATTGTCTGAACTTATTTAACATCTACATGTGCTAACATCGAAGCGACGGGTTTAGGACAAATACTGCCGCCAGCCACAAGGGGGCGATCGAGATGATTTGGCTTCACGTAAAGGAGCTGTCGTGTCATACACTTTTATTTACAATCATTACTTCGAACCCAGAACCTTCCTGCTGTGAGGTAACAATGCTAACCGCTGCACCACCGCGCCAGTGACACCCAGTGGAGTTATGTTTTGGGGGTTGTCTGTCCGTCCCATTCTTGTGTACACAATATCCCGAGAACGTTGTGTGTTCTGTTTGTGTTGCCTTACGTGGTTTTCACATTTTGTTCTGACGTTATATCTTTAAGGGAGTGGTGTCGGTGAACTGAGCTGTAAACCTACACACTGACCTGGACTTTACACTCGGAAGCAGAACAACTCAGAGGGCGAATCGGATTTATTGCCTTATTTATTGATCGGTTTTACAGCTCAGGTGCGTCCACGTTCATCTACCGCTCCCTGCCTGCGTGCAAAGGGAAATAATCTGAAGATGATAAATGTGATGTGAACTTACTAAATGGATTTACTAAATAATAAAACCGATAAATACAAAGTCAATTAAAAACCAGACTCAAAATAGACTTGGACTAATATGACAGTACAATATAACACAGACTAAATATCAACACTTTCAGGAAGGTTGTTCCAGAGGAATCTTTGTTCTGACGAGTTTAAAGATGACTTATTTGATCATTTATTAATCTGTGTTTGTTCATTATGTTAGTGTTAAAACTAGTTTGCTGCTGTTCTCGTCCAGGTCTCCCCTGGAAAAGAACCTCAATGGGATGAACCTGCTAAAATGAAGGTTTAAAACAAATGTTATTCTTTATTTGATCCCTGGGAGACACGACATTAAGCTCACCGATGATTCCATTCAAGCTGCTGTTGTGGAGGTTTGTGTTTTCTATAAACAAACACAGAGATAAGTGCAGTCATCACTTAGTCAGACACAAACCTGTCAGACGAGTCCAGGCGGTGAAGTTCAGAGCGGATCAACGGGCCGCTGCTGCTGTGCCTTCCTCATCCTTCAGGTGGGGGGCGCGTTCTGGTACCTGGAGGTTTTGGCTGCGGCCCTGGACGCCCGTTAATCCTCATTAAATTCTGTTATACGAAAAACTAACCCTGAACCCAGTGAAACCTGAGTGTCCGTCAATCATCAGCTCAGATATAAAGTCCCGTCCTCTCGCACTCACACTGACTCCTCCCTCCCTGAAGGTGTGTTGGATGAATAAACGAACAGGATATAACTGCAGTGCTGTTAATGTTTGACCATTGACTCCAAAGTTCAACTGGACTCAAAATATGATAGATTATACATAGATTTATACACAGTTGTATATTAAGGTTTACATTCAGGTTCATGGTTTATTTATAAAGTTAGTTACAGATTTATATAGTTTACATAGTTCTGCATAATGGTTTTTAATCACTTCTTTATATATGTCTAATTACAGTTTATAAATTAGCATGTATCATTTTAAATACAGATTTTATACACTGTTTTAAATAATAGTTTAAAGTTGTATGGTTTATATACAGTTTTAAATGTAGTTTTGTTTACACATTTATATACAGGGATACAAGCATATATACTGCATTAAATACAGGCTTGTTTACTTATATATAGGTTTGTATTCAGGATACACATTAGGGTTTATTTACAGTTCTATATTTAGTCTATATAAAGTTTTACATATAGGTTTATTTAAAGTTTTATATTCAGTTCTATGGTTATGGTTATATATATATATATATCGGCTTACATGCAGTTTTATATAAACATTTATTTCCACCAGTGTTCAAAGCGGCGCAGAAGAACATGAGGGGTCAGAACAAAGAATAAGAACTTGTGTGTGTGTGTGTGTGTGCGCTGAGGTCATAACATGTGGATGTGATGTCATGTGACGGGAACACGTCGTCTCCAGAGTTGATTCTGACATGAAGCAACAAACATGGGATCATGGAGGGAACCATAAAAGCAGCTGCAGCTCAGACTGATGGAAGTGATGGCTGTTTGACCTCTGACCCCTCCGGCTTCCCCCTCATCTCATCCTCAAACTCTGATTGGTCCCCGAGACGCCGTTTCCCTCGGGCGGAATATTTAGGAATTTATCTATGATGAGACCAAACAAGATGAAACGTCATCAAGCGATTTATCTCTGAATTAAATCTTTAGGTACATTTGTTGGACTGATCCGGGAAGACCCGTTTGGTGCGGATCCGGATCGGGGGGGAAGATCTTTCTTTAAAATATAATTTTTTCCTACATTTTCACTTATTTCTAAGAGAATTAATAGATCTGGATTAAAAACGAATAATAATAATAAATCTGTCTGATATCTGAGTGTGTGATTTGGTGCAGGGACTATTTTGCGGAGGTATGAGCTCAACTGAGATATTCTATTATTTATTCTTCAAGTTTAAGACCATGTCAGGCAAATTGACGATAAGTTTAAAGTAATTATATTTTTTAAAAAGACCAATTATGTTGAACATGTACATTTATTCATTAATATTACATCAGACCATGTTTCAGAATTAATTATCATTAACGATGAGATCTCTGTTCAAAGCATTGGTCAAGTCAACAGAATTCAAACCTCACTTCATCAACAAGCAGTAGGACAAGCTGACAGTGAGCGCCCCCTGCTGGATCAGGAGACAGACTTCAGACACTGGATTCTACACAGTACATTTCAAATTTGAACCGTCAGCTGGTGAAGCTGGCGTGTGTTCATCAGGTTGTGGATTTCATTTCCCGATTTCTTCTCTTCAGCGTTGCGTTGCCAGCTAGCATGGCACGTTAGTTAGGACAGCTCCTTTTAGGGAGTCCTGAGCACAACAAACGTGATAGATGTCGTTTTGACGATCGCGCCAACACCAAGCGTCACGCCCACTGCGAAGCCTTGACGCAACACTTAGATGAGAGTCCTGTGTCAGCATCGCTTTCCAATTACCGCTGGTGGTCGAGTTGTTGCTGATAAGAACCAATCAGGAAGAGGGCTGGGTTAGAAATATATATTTAGTTATTTAGTCGGCAGGGGGCAAAAGCCACATCGAGTGCGTTCTGGTCTTCGAGTCTGAACATGGCTCATTTGTGTTTGATGACGCCGATCCAACCGGACGACAGAGAGAGAGAGGAGACAGTCCCACACCGTCACGCTCAGGTGTGCTGAACGATCCTGTCCACGCTCTCCTGAATGTCGGCCATCTTCTTCAGCATCTGGTTGACTTTGGCTTCTTCAAACTCCAGACAAACAAACTCAGAGTCCTGAGAGAGGGAGGAGAGGGGAGAAGTTTTATAGCAACACACTGTTAACGCTCCTCTGCACAGAGCGCACAGTCAGTTTCACAGTTTGGTCCCGAGTGAAACATCGAGCACGAAAACACGTCAAACCCTCAGCAGCTTTTTGACAGATCTCCCTTTACACTGATCGGCATGCGAGCCTGAGCAACATGGCCGCTCTGTGGTGGTTCGTCTCCAACACCCAGGACAGTTTCAGTCTACATTTCCTTTTCAGACTCATATGAAGTCACTGTGACCTTTGACCCCTGAAATCTCCAACTGAACTTCTGTACCAAGTCTGAAAATAATTCCCCATAAGGTGTTCCTAACATATCGTGTGCAGAAAGCAACAAAATGAGTTTTGACTTCACATAAAAATCTAATAATTTACGGGGACTTGATTTTTGTCCCCACGACGTGAGTAATACCTGGACAACACACACAGGGACAGGGAATATTCCAGATTTTTCCTGATGAATGGAATTCCAACATTAAGCTCCACATGAACCTGATGAGGTAAACCACTCTTACACCAACCAATCACACGCAGGCATGGTCGAAAAGATGAAATCCATCTACAATATCTGATCCAATCTCTGATCGTATATCCTTTACAGTTTATGGATTTGTAAACAACAAAAGGTCAACAGTCGCACAATATTACATTAGAATCCTTATAGGGTTTCTTTTTTAATTGCAAACTGGGTGAAACCAAGTTCGAACACTTTGTGTATTTTATGTTTTTAGTCAGATAAAAACATGTCGATTTGTAACCCACTCTATTTCCTGCCGATGTTCTCCTGAGCAAGGCACTGATGCATCAAAATGCCGCAGAGAGTAGAGGACGAGGTCTCACCTGTCCAGCTCTGCCCAGTTCCAGCTCCACCAGAGCGACTGGGCCGCTGTGGGCAGCGTCCGCCCGGCCGGCTGCAGCCTGGAGGTCCACTCTCCAGGAGAGGCCCCTGAGGCCGGGCTCCCAGCGGCTCTGAGCCAGTAAACTCTCCCTCACACGGACTCGCTGGCTCTTCCAGAGGCGAGAGAGGGCGGCGGCCTGTTCGGGGGTCACCCCCCCGCTGCCCTGCTTCCTGGTCTGCGCTGTGAGGAAGGCCTCCAGCTGGGCGTGGTCCATGTCAGCTGTGGCAATAGACTGAGAGATGATGAGGACGTTTATTATCAGACCAGCACAGATTCAATCCTCTTCAGTTTTCATGTACTGAGTCTGTTTTCATGTATGTATTGAATACGTGTAGATGTATAATATGTGTATGTAGAGTGTGTAGTGTGCATGTAGCGTGTAGTGTGTAGTATGTATAGCATGTAGTGTGTAGTATGTAGTGTGTAGTGTGTAGCATGTAGTGTGTCGCATGAAGTATGTAGTATAGAGTGTAGTGTGTAGCATGTGTGTAGTATGTAGCGTGTAGCATGTGTATAGTGTAGTATGTAGTGTAGTATGTAGTGTTTAGCATGTAGCATGTGTGTAGCATGTAGCATGTGTGTAGTATGTAGCATGTGTGTAGTGTATAGTGTATTGTATAGTGTATAGTGTAGTATGTATTGTGTAGCATGTAGCATGTGTGTAGTGTATAGTGTAGTATGTAGTGTGTAGCGTGTAGTGTATAGTGTAGTGTGTGTAGTGTATAGTATGTAGCGTGTAGCATGTGTGTAGTGTATAGTGTAGTGTGTGTAGTGTATAGTGTAGTATGTAGCGTGTAGCATGTGTATAGTGTAGTGTGTAGTGTGTAGCATGTAGCATGTGTGTAGTGTATAGTGTAGTATGTAGCGTGTAGCATGTGTATAGTGTAGTGTGTAGTGTGTAGCATGTGTGTAGTGTATAGTGTAGTGTATAGTGTAGTATGTAGCGTGTAGCATGTGTGTAGCGTATAGTGTAGTGTGTGTAGTGTATAATGTAGTATGTAGCGTGTAGCATGTGTATAGTGTAGTGTGTAGCATGTAGCATGTGTGTAGTGTATAGTGTAGTATGTAGCGTGTAGCATGTAGTGTAGTATGTAGCGTGTAGCATGTGTATAGTGTATAGTGTAGTATGTAGCGTGTAGCATGTAGTGTATTATGTAGCATGTAGCATGTGTGTAGTGTACAGTGTAGTGTGTAGCATGTAGTGTATAGTGTAGTAAGTAGCATGTAGTGTATAGTGTATTATGTAGCGTGTAGCATGTAGTGTATAGTGTAGTGTGTAGCATGTGTGTAGCAGTACCTTCAGCAGGCCTCTCATCTTGTCGAACAGCACCCTGAACTCCTCCTCTGACAGATCTGGGAACAGTTCCCTCCTCAGCAGATCCTCCGTCATCTCTTCTTTCTCGTAGTAAACTTTCTGAACGATTCCGTTCAACAAGCCGCTCAGAGACTTCGCTGCGTCCGCCATGTTTCCGCCCGGTCACGTGACCACCACGGGGCCGGTCACGTGCGCGAACGGCACTATGGGAGTTGTAGTTTCTCTGTATCACTGAACTTTGGTGTTTTTATCACCATGAACTGGAACAAAGGCTGACGTCACTGAGAAGAGCGTTTGTTTCTTCGTGTTCACGTGAGACAGACGACAGGAAGTGAGAGGTTGAGAATGACTTACACGTCTTTAATCTGGTGAGCAGTATAGCTGTAGATCTATATATATATATATATATATATATATAATGTTCTAGTGTATTAGAACTGTTGAAAAATGCTCATTAAAGCCTTAAATTATGTGGCCATAAACTTACAAAATTACAAAAGCTAAATGTTATTGTTCTCACAATTTTACAAAAGAACACACAGAATAGTACAAATTCATTATCTGATCGTTCCTGTTGTAGCACTGTCCCTGTTTTCTGTTTATTAATATATCCCTGTATGTTTGTCTGGCTGTTTTAGTTGTTCCTGCGTTTCATGTTTTCACACTCCGGGTTCTGTTTCCTGTTTTATTTTGTAGTGTCTGGGTTCTTGTGTCTCGTCTCTAGCTTTACTTCCTGTCCGTGATTGTCTGCACCACCCTCATGTGTCTCACCTGTGTCCCATGGCCCCGGCCTTCCCTGTGTGTATTTAAGCCTCTGTGCTTCTCCTTGTCGGGTCGTTGTCGTATGTAGTTGTGTTCTCGTGTCTACCCGTCCTAGTCTCCTGTCCTGTCCTAATCTCCTGTCCTGTCCTCCTGTCCTGCTCTCCAGTGTTTTGTATTCCTGGGTCTCCTGAGCTCCCGTCCTGATCTCCTGTTCCTTTCATTAAAAGACTCCTTAGTTTAAAACTCTGCGTCTGGGTCCCACTGCCTCATCAACTCTGACACCATCTCCAGTATAGCACTAGAAGTAACCCCCGGACTCATGATACCGACACTCTTCAATGCATTCTTTCCTATCCCTGCTGTAATAAATCATTGCCCTCGGCTCCACCCGAGCACATTTCTCCCAGAAACCAATCTGCAAGGAACACTCCAAGTGATTTTCTCCATAGTTGTCACAGGGATAACGCATGTCACAGGTGAAGCCTTGGTAATCAACATTGTAGCCTGGTGAGCAGGAGTCCCAGCCCTTTCTGGACTTGCACCAGTAGTAGTCATAACCACGCTTCTCACAGTTGTCTATACACGGCAAATCGTACGTGGACGTAAAATGCTTTGTTGGACAATCACTTAAACAGTATTGCCTAAACAAATCAAAGTAGCTCTGTAAGATACTGGTTTCTCAGGCGTGAGCCACAGTGAGAAGCAGAGGACGAAAGTGAACGACAGAGTGGAACGTCTCCTCGGATCTTCCATTTCAGCTCTGTGCTGCAGGGGGGGGGGAGGAGAGAGGGGGGGAGAGAGAGAGAGAGGGAGAAATATAATTAAAATCAATCCATAAATGGAATATTAATCGATGAGTAAAAGATTCACCTGAACATGGGATTTACAAATATAATATAGTTAATCAGTACATTTTAGAATTCAGTAAATAATTATGGAATAAAAAATTAAAATGTTTACATTTCATTTCATTTTCAATATTTGTTTCAATATTTGTGTAGAGATAAAAGAAAAACTGTTACCGTCTGTTGCTCGTTCCGAAGTCTGTTCTTTGCTTCTGAACTTCTGATAAATATGCGCACGGCGTTGGACTGAAGCATTGTGGGAAACCTTGAACCTTGAACCGATCTCGTTAAACAATGTTCAATATTTCTGTTTGAGTCCAAGTGACCTTAGATCACATTCAACTTAATCTGCTTCATCGTCATCATGGGGCACAGACGGAACATCCTCCTCCGTGTTTATTACATTGCAGAGTGCATATTATTATTATACATCCTATGAAGTCATTATAAGAACTTCTTCTCGTGTTCATCTATATTTTGTAGTCGAGTGTCAACAAACACGTTCTCAGAAATGTTGTAACATCACAGACGACCGAGGGTCCGACGATTAAACAGATAAGAGACAGTTCCAGTCAGTGGACACAACTAAGAAGGAAACAAACCAGAACTCATGTGTTTTTATATTGGATGGGATTATATTACAATTACAGTAGGTGGGGTGTTAGGTTGTGTTGTGGTTAGTTGTATAGGTAGGTAGGTTTTGCTAGTTAGGTTAGTTAGTTAGTTAGGTGTAGTTGGTGTATTAGTTAGTTAGGTAGGTGGGTAGTGGTAGGTAGTTGGTAGTTAGGTTAGTTGTTAGTTAGTTAGTTAGTTAGTTAGTTAGTTAGTTAGTCAGGTAGGTAGGTAGGTAGTTAGTTAGTTAGGTAGTTAGGTAGGTAGGTTAGGTAGTTAAGTTGGGTAGGTAGTTAGTTAGGTAGGTGGGTAGTTAGTTAGTTAGTTAGTTAGTTAGTTAGTTTAGTTGGGTGGGTGGGTAGTTAGGTAGGTAGCTAGCTAGCTAGCTAGTTAGGTAGGTAGTGTAGTTAGGTTAGGTTGTTAGTGTGTCAGGTAGGGTGGGTAGTTTTGTTGTTAGTTAGTTTAGTTAGTTGTTGTTAGTTGTTAGTTGTTGGTGGTGGGTGGGTAGTTAGGTGGTGGAGGTGGGTGGGGTCGGTGGTTTAGTTTAGGTTCGGTCGTGTTGTTGCGCGGTGTTGTTCGTTCGTTGTCTTTTTCGTTGTTTTCGTTCGTTTTCGTTCGTTCGTTGTTGGGTGGGTGGGTGGGTCGGTCGTCGTCGGTCGGTCGGTCGGTGTGGGTGGTGGTGGTAGTTCGTTTAGTTAGTTCGTTGTTTATGGTAGGTAGGTAGGTAGGTAGGTAGGTAGGTAGGCAGGCAGGCAGGCAGGCAGGCAGGCAGGCAGGTAGGTAGGTAGGTAGGTAGGTAGGTAGGTAGGTAGGTAGTAAAGGTTGGTATGTTTGAAGGTAGTTAGGTAGGTCGGCCCGTAACAAGTAATAACAGGTTGCACTGGTTGGCCAACATAAACAAACCTTAAATAGATTATTAACAATATTCAACACACACACACACACACACACACACACACACACACACACACACACACACACACACACACACACACAGAGACCAGAGTGGATTCTGTGCAAAGCTTTAATGAGAAAAAACAGAACATCACGAAAATCAGTGATGCATTTTACATAGATTTGATTATATAGATTACATAAGTAGGTTGTCGTGGATTTTGGTTCATCACTGCTGACCTGTTTCTGAGTCTGATCAGAGAGCAGAGGCCAAATTCAATATTTGATCAGCGACTCTTCCCGTCAGCCTGAGCTCGATATTCAGCTGTAAATCATCCAACAAGCACACAGGTCGTTTTTAAATCAGTAGTGAGGCATATTATAGTTACTGCATTATTTCATTTAACAGAGGAAAATAAACATCAGACTCAGTATCAGCGCTAAAGCAAAAAGAAACACATTATAAGACTCCTCCACACACTCGAGTCTGTGGAAAGCTCTTTGGAAATTAGCAACGTTTCAGTCAGAGATTCTTTGAAGATGTTTTTCTCACGAGAGGTCCCGGCCCGATGAAGCCAACAGAACCACTTCATCCGCAGAAAGCACTAAGAAGACAAATAATACAAACTCATTCTCTGGTATTGAGCGATTATTGATAAAGACTGATTGAAAACCGATTAAGACACAACGTTTGCTAACTGAGAGCTTCACTCACACATTCTGCCTCTGACATGAGGCAGTTAACGTGTGCGCTGTCACAATCATCAGCTGCTCACGTTTGAGTGACGTTAATTTTTACGTCGTTTACAACATTTCTGGTTGTTGTTTGTGGAGGTGGATGCTTCCTCGACTTCCAACACCACACTGACCTGGCGCTCTAAACTCTCCCTGAAGGCCAAACGCATGTATTCAGCTGACGTGTCAACAGGAACTATGATATGTGCCACAGTGGTGCTGCCTCCAGAAGGCGTGGTTGTTGATCTGGATTTGCAGGTTGTAATACCGCTGATTGTTCCTGTTGAACGGTCCCTGGTTGTCAATGCGAAGATTGTCTGATGTAATCAACTCGGACCTGGCCCGGTCACTCAAGCGCTGGTTGTCC
>CM031671.1:27595207-27604004 GCA_006182925.3 Reinhardtius hippoglossoides | reverse complement strand
TAGTGAAATACTGTAGATTAAACTCACACATTGACGGAGAGCGGAAATCCTCGTGTCCTTTAACAGCACAGGAAACTGTGTCTGCAGAATAGAAGATATCTCCATAAGATGCTCCTTCAAACTCCTTCTTCTGTTGATTCTTGTACCAGACGTAGTTCAGATGATCAGGAAGACGACAACTGCTCTGACACCTGAGCTCTGCCTGGTTATAAGAGTCATACTTCCGTGAACTGCTCACCATCACATACAAACCTGTGTGTGAGAATAAGGAATTCATTTTAGTCCAAACTGACAACACACACATGCATATAAAAGTGCACAGACACACTCAAGTGAACCAAACAAGATGTAGGAAATAAATGAATGAATGTTCAGATGTAAATGTTACCTTTGACATTCAGAGCGACTCCATCTGAACCAGTTAAACTCCCAGTAGGTTGGTTTGTTGTGAACCTGAACTTGTACACAGCTGAGTCGCTCTCTGTCAGGTTAGAGATTCTCAGAGTGCACGTGTTGTTTCCACAGAGATACTCCACACGACCTGAATACTCCGGATCAGTCTTAGATCAACTTTAATCCCATTAATCTCTTGAATGAACCAGAAAGTTTCCTGAACTGTAGTATCATGGATTAACTGTGGATGGGTATGTGTAGGTACAGGTAATGTCCACTGTTGATCCTCTGACGGCACAGATCTCAGTAGAAGTGTAACTCACATCCCAGCCATTCTCACACTGTACCACTGTAACACAGAGAATCAGATTCATAACGACACCAGAGAACACTTAGTTTACTTTTTACTTTCTGTAGAAAAGAAACACATTTCCATGAGCAGCATTCCATAGCATTTACACTGATGACTCCACACACTGATGACAATTCCTGCATCGAGAGGAGAGGAACTCAGTCATTGATGATAACAATAATAATAATAATAATAATAAATAATAATAATAATAATAATAATAATAATAACATGTTTCAGCCTCTGTAATACTTTGAGCTCTAGACGATAGAAACTTCTAAACAAAGATACAAATTAATACTGATGATAATTCCTTCATATATTTTCTTTCTGCATCACTTTACAGTGGTGATCTGAAAATGATGAATGGTTCATTTATATTTTTACTTTCTTTCTCAAACTCACTTCAGGTGAATCAGAAGTCCGAGTGTAAAATAGAGTGAAACATGAATGTAGACGTACAGTACCTGTCACCGTGAGAAGAAGGACAACAAATCCACTCGCTGCTGCAGTTACACTCATAGTAGCTGCTGCTCTCGTCTGTGACTTCAAACTATAAAAACGTCCACAGATAAATAATGTGCACAAGATGAAACTCAGTCACATCACAGACACGTCTGCCTCCAACACAGAAGAGTCTGAGAATAAAGACAGATTCTGTAAGAGAAAGATCAATTAAAACTGATAACCCCCCCCCCCCCCCCTTCCTTCCTCTCTACACTTACATGCTTGCTGAGCCTGATGGTGGAAGATTAAACTGTGGTTTGTACAAACTGTGAATTTCTTCATTTAACAGAGTGTGAGAAACGCCTTTCGTGGCTGTTTAGTGTTTAGTGGATGATATCATTTGGCTTCACTTGGGGGGAGCTGTCCTGTTGTCCATCTTTATATTCAGTGTCAAACGTGAAGTTGAGGGAAGATTAGAAGTTGTAAATTTGAGTTAAAACAAATTCCTGTTTCATGGTGAAACATCAAAGTTTGACATGTCACCATGGAAACGTGAATATCAATCAATCAATCAAATTTTATTTGTATAGCCCATATTCACAAATCACAATTTGTCTCATAGGGCTTTAACAAGGTGTGACATCCTCTGCCCTTAACCCTCAACAAGAGTCAGGACAAACTACTAAAAACCCTTTTAACAGGTAAAGAACGTAGAAACCTCAGAGAGAGCCACATGTGAGGATCCCTCTCCCAGGATGGACAGAAGTGCAATAGATGTCAAGTGTAAACATGACCAAGATAAAGGTTTTAGCAGCATTGATAAGGGTAAACAGGTGAATTGGTGGATTAATGTCATCAATGGTCGAGTATCTGAGGAGAAGTACTCCTCTCTGTATCAGCAGTCCTGCTGCAATCATAGTCTATGGTCAGCAGCCAGCAAGATCATGATCCACCATCAAGATCGGATGCCACTATAGTCCACAGTCATTGTCCACTGCCGCCATTTAGGATCCATCGTCAGCTGCCACCTCGGTCGTGGTCCACCACCATTATCGGATGCCAACACGATAAAGAATCCGCCTTTATTACCACGATCAGCCAGCATGATACAGAATCCGTCATACTGGATCCACCATTACGCTCTCTGATACACGATCCACAGAGCCTAATCCATGATGTGGCCACAGCTGCGGCCCCGGATCTGCGGACGATAGGGCAAAGGGACTCCGGGGAAGAAGTCAAGTCAGTAACATGTATTGATGGGATATGAATTACTTTGATGTGATAACGGTTTGAGAAGAAAAGCGTGGACTAGTTTTTCTGCATTCTTTTGAGAAAGGACATTTTTGCGATATTACGCAAGTGAAAAAAGGCGGTCCTAGAAATTAGTTTTAGGTGAGAATTAAAGGATAAATCAGGGTCGAAGATCACTCCCAAGTTCCTGATGTTTCATTGGAAGCAAGGGCAATGTCGTCTAGCGCAGCTATATTATTAGATATTGTATCTCTAAGGTGTTTAGGGCCAAGTATCAGAACCTCTGTTTTATCTGAGTTTAATAAGAGAAAATTGCAGGTCATCCAGGTTTTTATGTCCTTGAGACATGCTTGGAGTTTAGTTATTTGATTACTTTGTTCAGGTTTTATTGACAAGTATAACTGGGTGTCATCCGCATAGCAGTGGAAATTTACCGAGTGTGTCCTGATAATGTTTCCGAGTGGAAGCATATATAATGAGAATAAAATTGGGCCGAGCACAGAGCCCTGTGGAACACCATGGTTAACTTTGGTGCGCACAGATGACTCATCATTAATTTGCACGAATTGGGAGCGATCAGAAAAATAGGATTTAAACCAGTTGAGGGCGGTTCCTTTAATGCTAATTAACTGTTCCAGTCTGTTGTGTCGAATGCTGCACTGAGATCTAACAGAACGAGGACCGACACAAACCCCTGGTCTGAAGCTATTAGAAGGTCATTAGTGACTTTAACCAAGGCTGTCTCTGTGCTGTGATTGGCTCTAAACCCCGACTGAAAGTCTTCATATATATTATTTTCCTGGAGAAACTCACCCAGCTGATTGGCTACAACTTTTTCTAGTATTTTAGACAGGAAGGGGAGATTAGATATCGGTCTGTAATTTGCTAAAACCTCTGGGTCTAAGGTGGTTTTTTTAAGAAGGGGTTTGATTACAGCTATTTTAAAGGACCGTGGTACGTCCTGATGATAATGACAGATTTATTGTGTTCAGTAACGAACTATCAATTAGGGGCAGAATTTCTTTAAGTAATTTTGTAGGAATGGGATCTAAGATACAAGTTGTTGGTTTAGAACCTGAGATTAGTTTGGTCAGCTGATCGAGGCTGATCAGAGAGAAGCTGTCTAAATAATCGGTAGGATTCTCAGCCGTTTCTGAGATTTCTGTTCTTGGTAGGGTATTAGTGCCAATTGAGGGCAGGAGATGGTTGATTTGATTTCTAATAATTAGAATTTTATCATTAAAGAAGGTCATAAAGATATTGCTCTTCAGGGATGGAGGGATACTGGGTTCGGTGGAGGTGTGACTCTCTGTCAGCCTGGCTACAGTGCTGAAGAGAAACCTGGGGTTGTTTTTATTCTCTTCTATTAGTTTTGAGTAGTCGGCAGCTCTTGCTCTGTGGAGCCTTCTTATGAACTTTAACACTTCTCTTCCAGTCGAGGAGATTTTCAACACGGTTGCTGGAGCGCCACTTCCTTTCTAGTTTTCTTGACGCTTGTTTTAATTCATGTCTGTTGGAATTATACCACGGAGCTAATTTACTATATTTTACATGTTTCTTTTTTAGAGGTGCTATTGAGTCTAATGTTAATCGTAATGAGTTTACAGAGCTATCGACGAGATGGTCAATCTCAGTGGAGCTCGGGTTTTTAATGAATTTGTTGTTTATATCGACGGATAATACGGGTTTATATATTTATATAGTTTTCATATACACCTTCAGGCAATGACTAGAGAGGATTCTTTACAGAATCAAGTTTCTTGTGATAAAGTACAAAACTGGCATAGAGGACGACCATTTTCATACACAGTAAAAATGCGATAAAATTAAATTACAAACAGAGGAGACAAAAGTCCTGTAAACCTCAAATAAAATCACTTTTCAAAACAAATTCAAATCAGTATAAAACACACACACGCACGCACACGCACACGCAGACACACACACACACACACGCAGACACACACACACGCAGACACACACGCACACACACACACACACGCAGACACACACGCACAAACACACTCACACAAACAAAAACCCCAACAGAACAAAACTTTTTTTTGCCCTTTGAAATCAATGTGCTATAGCTTGAACGACTTTTTCTTCTTTTTGTCAAACGAGGGCTCGGCTGCGAAGTCGGACGTTAGCGGAGCGAGACGAGAAGGGGAGGAGCCACTGAAGCTGGAAAAACCCACCGACTGAACATCAGCTGAAGGCAACGAACAGCAGCACACAAACAGCAGAAGAAGAAGAAGAAACCGAAAAACAGGAAAAGGTTGTTTCTCCCTCGGAGATGAATTCAGATTTTTTTTTAAAGAGAAAAAGAAGAAGCCTCCATCTTCTCCTCCTTGGGGGAGGAGTCCAGGTTTCCAGAGGATGCAGGAGCCGGGTCAGGGGAGGGCGGGTCCTGCTCAGTACCCGGGTCGATCAGCGAGGAGGAGTCTCAGGGCTCCGTGTCCGAGGTGCTGGTGAGGGAACAGGCTTGTTTACAGAGACTAGTCTAATCTCCCCACCTGATATTTAGATTTTGTATTATATTTCAATATATTTGTTTGACAGGGAAGCTGTGCGCAAACAGGAATATAATATTCATGTCTTTAAAAAAGGGCACTTTCTCTCCAGGACGGAAAAGGGCAGTGGCTCAAGCCCCCTTCGGTGTCTATGTGTGCACATGCCAGCCTCCATCAAAGATCAATTAAAACTGATAACCCCCCCCCCCCCCCCCCCCCCCTTCCTTCCTCTCTACACTTACATGCTTGCTGAGTCTGATGGTGGAAGATTAAACTGTGGTTTGTACAAACTGTGAATTTCTTCATTTAACAGAGTGTGAGAAACGCCTTTCGTGGCTGTTTAGTGTTTAGTGGATGATATCATTTGGCTTCACTTCGGGGGGAGCTGTCCTGTTGTCCGTCTTTATATTCAGTATCAAACATGAAGTTGAGGGAAGATTAGACGTTGTAAATTTGAGTTAAAACAAATTCCTGTTTCCTGGTGAAACATCAAAGTTTGACATGTCACCATGGAAACGTGTTGGGTTCTGAGAGTTCTGAACAGATGAACCCGGTGTCACCACCATGAAACATTCACTTTACATTTTACTCCCTAACTAGAATTACTGCCCTTCGGTTGTGCGCCTCCTCCAACCAGTGCAGTTTCAATATTCATACATTTATTTCTTGCCTCATATGAGACCATCGTGACAAAATCCAATCTGTTCATCTTTAAGTCAAAGTTTCAAGAAATTCCTTGAAGGCAGATTTGAGATATCAAGTTCAAAAGGCCCAAAACATGTTGGTGTGGCCACTGTGGCCTTTGACCAATCAGGTCATTCATGAGTGTCAGTGAACATTTGTGCCAAACTTGAAATGATTCTCTCAATCTGTTCATGAGGATAAAAATGGTTTAGGGAGGTCACAGTCACCTTGACCTTTGACCTCCACAGTCGCCATCGAACAGACGGACAACCTGTAAACATAACGCCTCCGGCCATTGGCTGTCGCCGGCACAGAGGCATAAGAGATCCAGTCAGTTTCTCCCTCATGGAGTTTAAGCTTTTTGTTAGAGTAAAGGAATATGACCTCCCAAGACGTTCATGGTCTGACCCTTCTCATCAAATCACAATGATGCAGAACGCCACCGGTTAATGAGGCAGCCTTGAAGAGTGGAGATCAAGTGCTTTGAAATGAAACTATTCATTTACCTGCGCTCTGTCTTCTGGTCTCTCACCGAAATAAACAGTTGGATGAACTAGAAAACTCCTCCAGAGAAACTTTGAATGTTTGCTGACTGGAACAATTATTCAATTGAAAGACTGGAACAATTATTCAAACACTTTTCATACAAACCCGATATAACACAAAGTGCTTCTCTCAAACCCATCGTTGCTTCATACGTCTCTGTGCTGCAGCCACATCAGCAGCTAGATTCCACCCTTGAGAAACGATGTTTGTCAGCCAGTCACGATGACAGATGGAAATCATAGATCAGTTAAGACCTTGGCTTCCTTCCTCTTTACATCATTAACATGCACGAACGGACAAACACCAGTAAATCCCCTCGTTAAAATGAAGAAATGTTCTTTTATTTTGGAAATGATGCGTGAACTTATTAAACTATATTTCATGCAAATAACAGTGAGAGTAGTTTTGCAGCCTGACAGTGAATCTAACACTTTCTTTACTTTCTTGAGACTGGACTTAAAAAATCATGTTGAATTATTCTTTGTTTTCACCTCATGTCAGAAGTCAGTTCCTGTTTATTTCCACCTCCAGTCCATATGAAGACTGGGTCATAACAACACATCGTAAAAGGTCATAATTATGTAAACTTACATTACTTTAGTGTTCTGTACTCATTTCTCACGAGGATTCAACTCATGTGAGTCAAACTTGTTTTGTCTGATACACGTGTAAAACTGTTCCCTTGTGTAGACTGGACTTCACGAGCTCGTGCACAGGTGCACGTGAGCAGCAGAGCGACACAGGAACCATCGACTGTTGGGTTAGATGGGCGGAGCCTCCCACTGTGCTCTGGTTGTGCGTTAACGTGGAGTCGGAATAATCAGAAGAATTAGTTCCCGACTGTGAAATTCCCATGAACTCCACCTCAGCTCTGGACCTGATTGTTCTGATTAGTCTGATGCTACATTAAAGCACAAGCAGAACGTGGAGAGAGATCGGTTTGGTTCAACAACACAGTTATATGGATGAAGCCCGAGTAAACACAACTATTCAGTTAAATCAGACGAGCTGGTTTTACTTTGAGAGTTAACTTCCTTACCTTTTTTAAGTTGGAACAATCTGATAAAATTTAGTGAATACAGTTTTAAATTAAATTAATAAGTAAATATGAAGTAAATTAATTTCCTTACCTTTTTCAAGTTGGATCAACTTCGTGGTCTGGGTGTATTGTGAAAACTAAAAGTCAAAGTGTTCCACATCCACAATGTCCCACGGCTGCTTTTTCATCAGTTAATAAAATCAATCAGACAAATATGAAATCAGTTTTTATTTAGAAAGTGCTTTAAAAAGTATTACAGACTGTTACTGTTCTTACAGTTGTGCTGTAACTTACAAAATAAGGTTTTCAATTACAACAGTCAGTCTGTGACAGTGGTCAGTGCTCTCCACACTGATTGGACATTTGTCGTATATTTGAAGCAACAGTGATGTTGAAGATGATGGTAAAGGAATCTCCGCGGACACCGTTCTTGCTTGTATAATAAAGTTTATTACACAGAAGTTACAGGTCAGGACAGGTACCGGCCACCCGGAGACGTTCTCAGCCAATTCAGAAGTCTCCTGCGCCGTGTCGGACGAGCATTCATATAGGGAAGTTGTTTACGCCCAAGATTTGAGATAGAATAACGTCACACATAGGGGCCTCTGATTAACGACATGCTTCGTACATAAGTACGGAAACCGGGCCCTCTAACCATCCAACAGGACTAAAAGCATTCCTAGAGGGAGAGAACTGACGAGTAACATATGGAATGATAAACGGAAATACTGAGAATCCAGAATCGAGGGGCTCTAGCTTTAAACCTGTCATTAATCAATGGAGCCAGGCTGGATGTCCAGAGCAGCTCAACACCAGGCCTCACCAGCATGCTGTGCACCACCGGAGCTGTAACCCTGAGGAAGAGAGTCGATGCAGCAGGTCCTGGTCTGACCAACATCCCGGCTGTGGCCTCCCTCATCGGACAGAGGTCCATGCGACAGGCAGGAAACATTTTAAACTTATGGATTAAGAGACTCACAGACGAGGAGGAAAAGATGCTACAGGAGTACAGCACTGGGACAGAAACCCCCGACGACAGCGACCCTTTCCCAGAGTTGGGTGGTACTCCGAATCTGGACGGGCTCACAGGACCTTTTTTAAATAAAACTGATTGGAAACAGGTAGAACTGCACACAGCCAAAGGAAGAGCCATGTATGAGTGTTGTGTTTTAACCCTGAACAGAAGCAAACTGGATGTGAGGACTGACACGGTGTGGAGGAGAAGACTGGATGTGGACAGCAAGGTCAAACCAGTGTGGAGGGTTTTATACAAACCACCGGTGAAGAACAGGACCGGTGACCTGCAGTGGAGGGTTTTACACGGTGCCATCGCGGTCAACAGTTTTATATCCATCATCAACCCAACAGTCAAATGCAGTTGTCCATTTTGTGGAGAAGCAGAAACAGTGTTTCATGCTTTTTATGACTGTAGAAGACTCTGTTACCTTTTTAATACACTTCAGAACGTGTTTAAACAGTGTGATGAGCCGTGGAGTAAGAGTGCCTTCATCCTAGGAGTTGGGTATAGGACATCCAACCAGTGCAAGTGGAAGTTGTTAAACTGGATAG
>CM031671.1:27450207-27592707 GCA_006182925.3 Reinhardtius hippoglossoides | reverse complement strand
ATATCAACTTGCATCAACTTGAAAAATTGATGCAAGTTGATATAATCTTATTTTTAATCCACTGATTTATTGCAAGTTATTTGTGATTGATGTCAACTCACAGTAAGAATTTACCAGAATACTTTTAGTCCGTCTTAATTTTGGTACAAAAGTCTCAGTTTCATTTTCGAACTCTGTAATCTGTAAATAAAGGCACATGCACAATAAATAATATAGTAAAAGTGCATATAAGAATATTTGAGACCAAAGTTGTGTCTAAACTAAGTCTGAATTCACAATCTAGAAAAAACATGTTTCATACATTTTACACACAACATTACAGTTCATTGTGGGGACCAGTTTTATCTAACTTTTCAAAAACAGTTACCACTTGCACACTGTCAGAAGGTGTGTTGTGGGGACCTCGTGACTCCAAAATGTAGAGTGATAATTTATCAAGAAAGAAAATACTGTGAAGTTTGAAATCTACCATGAATATACCTCTACCACTAACCTTCAAGATGTATGACTTGAAATGTCATGGTATACCAATTTACATTACTTCTGACCAGTGAAGCTCTTTCTCAAAATCAAAATTTAAAATAAAATATACATATCTAAAATATATATATATACACCTAAAGAAAAAAAGAAAAACAAATAGTGCAAGTGTGTGCAATAGTGCAAATATGCAATAGTGCAAATATGCTAAGGTGCAGAGTTATGACTGATTGGAGGAGTTTAAAAGTCTTGTGGCCTGGGGGATGAAACTGTCTCTGGCCTGGTGGTGCGGGCCCGGATGCTGCGGTACCGTCGGCCAGACGGCAGCAGGCAGAAAAGTTTATGGCTGGGGTGATAGGGGTCTTTGATTATCCGGTTGCAGGAAGAAGGTTGAGGTTACATTGACCTCATCACACAATAACTTCTCTCTCCTCTGCTTTAGCTGTACAAACACTTTTAACTTTTTATCTGCATCACATGTTCATACTCGTTTGTTCATCATCATACAAAAAACTAAAGTAAAAAAAAAGTCATAATCTCAGTAAAATTTCTCAGCTTTTACCTGTTTATTTGCCTGACTTTAATAACCTCTTTTCTATTCTAGACATGTTATCATATTAGTTACTAGTCATTTGTGATTGTAACTAATTTAACTTAACTGCAGGTGTTAGGTTTAATCTTCTATCATTTAATTCCAGATTTATGCCTCTGACCATGTACACTTCCTCTGTTGTTTAAAATTTAAAGCCTCTCAGCGGAAGCTACAGTCAGACTTAGAGCATTTCGTATAATGGTACTGTGTAACATGAGAACGGCTGTAATTGTAATTGTCTGACTATAGTCAAAACCTGTGTTTTTTATATGTGCTCTATAATGTTCTCTATTAATTAACTTAAATATACAAAATATAACATAACAGGACTTATATTGATCTTAAGTTCATCATAACAAAATGACACTCAAAACTCAGAAATGCTGTTAGCTTTATAACTTGATTGTCTCCTTCAGTTTACATAAACTCCTTCACATATGCATCATGCATGCAAGTAGTTAGAGAAATGCAGTAAAACATTTGAGGTCATACACTTAGCCTTTGTAGCTAATCACAGCTATTAATCATGCTAGCTAGGTACAGGTAATTAATGTAATTTGAGGGTTCAACACTGCTTATACTTATTTAAGAAAGAAATGTGCTTACCTTATGCTTTACTTTTGCTCCTCTGCACAAGTTCTTATCTTCTTAGCTAGTTTCTCCAGCAAATAATCTTCTTTTACTGTTGATTAGCTCCTCTTGATGCGAAAAATGTCATCGCTGCTTGAATCATTACTAATGGGGACCAGGAAGTGGGTGGCACCCAACCATATTTGGAAGATGTGTGTGTGAGAAGCAGTGGGTGCAGTACTAGCTATAAAAGGTAGGGACACTAATGAGCAATGCTCACACACTCACACTCACCAAAAAACATGTCATATGGGCCAATGCTAAAAACTTCACAGGCACCTTCAGAGTAGCTCTAGTATTCATTTAAAAGGGTTATCCTCATGGGGACCGGGATTTTGGTCCCCAAAGCGCAACCGGTCCCCATGACGTGACTGTGTAAACAGATGCATGTCTCCACGGCGTGATGATTACCAGAACACACGCACACACACACACACACACACACACACACATATATTCTATAAAGGTCAAGAGAGAGAGAGAGAGAGAGAGAGAGAGAGAGGAGAGAGAGAGAGAGAGAGAGAGAGAGAGAGAGAGAGAGAGGATTGTGCTTCACCTGAAGTGTTTTACTTTTAATGTAACTACAGCCTTCCTGAGGTTTCTGATGTGATCACTGTATTTCCGTATAATAAATAAATGTGTGTGTGTGTGTGTGTGTCCTTGCTTGGTATTTTTGTGTGTGTTTCTTGAACAGACTGGTTTGTCCTGTTTTCCTGTGAGCTGAGGAAAACAGGAAGTGTTTGCTTACCGTGTTGTCTTACCGTATTTGCTTACCGTGTCCGACTATCTCATTAAAACTGACATCACATCTGTTCATCAAGTGTTTAATAACACAACGTGTTTTCACCATCATACGTTACAGCAGTGGTCACCAACCAGTGGAGAGTCTTCACTGTGGATCCCAGTAAAGCTCTGGACTCACTGGCTGAGGTGTGAGGGACATCGACCTGCAGAGCCAGGTACACACACACACACACACACACACACACACACATATTCTATAAAGGTCGAGAGAGACGAGAGAGAGAGAGAGAGAGAGAGAGAGAGAGAGAGAGAGAGAGAGAGAGAGAGAGAGAGAGAGAGAGAGAGAGAGAGAGAGAGGAGAGAGAGAGAGAGAGAGAGAGAGAGAGAGGATTGTGCTTCACCTGAAGTGTTTTACTTTTAATGTAACTACAGCCTTCCTGAGGTTTCTGATCATTAAAGCACAAGTATAATAAATAAATGAATTGAATCAGTCGACAGAAACGCTGCAGTGCTTTTATTTGGAAATGGGTAGGCTACAGGAAGTGATGCAAATATTTGTGTTTGTGATGTTTTCAACAGATAAACATTGAAACTGGTGTGAAAGATCATTTCACTGTTCTGCTGTAAACTGAGCGCAGGACGAGAAGGAAAGAGACCAGACCTTGAACATCTAGAAGAGCAGCGTGGCCTGAACCACAACTGAGCCGCAGCCGGCCCGGTGTAACATGGACGAGGACATTTCAGAGCAAGTTGGACCCTCACACACAAAGTAAGAGACCTGCTCCAAACATGTGAACCTCCAAACTGAATCCTCAGAGAATGAACCAGTGAATGATGTGTTCTGAATAAAAACATGTTTGTGTTTGCAGAGGTCAGGACCACAGACTGAGAGCAGAGTCTCCAGGGTTCAGCTGTGTGTCTCTGAAGAGTGACCGGTCCATGGGAGAGCCTCTAAACTTCAGTAATGAACCTGGACCCTCACACACAGAGTAAGAGACTGTTTCTATTGTGACCTGCTCTGAAGAGGATCTAGTTCCCTCTAGTGTGGCCCCTGCATTAGGACACAGCTTCATGGAAGTTGGTGACTAATCTCTCAGAATCACTCAAAGAGCTCAGACCTCCACCAAGAACCAACACGCTCCTTATGAAACCACTTTGAGATTCACTAGAGACTCATTTTGATTTGGATCTGCACCAAATTCCACACACTGGTAAACATCAGTCCTCTGAACATGTCTGTGAAAGAGGAACCCCCCCCGATCTGGTTCACAGACCACAACCTTCCACCAAGTTTACTGGTAATCTGTGGTTTTTTATAATCCCACTAACGAACCAACCAACACACAAACATACTGGGTGAAGACAAAACCTCCTTGACAGAAGTAATGACAACCTGTGACTGTGACATGTGACTTATCAGGAAATGTCTTCACATGGAGAGGAAGAGGAGTCATGTTCCTGAGGAGGAGCAGTCGTCCTGCTGTGCTTCGTGTCAGGACGTCCTGAAGGATCCAGTCTCCACCAGCTGTGGACACTGGTTCTGCAGACAGTGCATCACCTCATACTGGGACCAGTCTGGCTCTTCAGGAGACTCCTCCTGTCCCCAGTGTGGAAAAAGATCCAGAACAGGAGCTGGAGCTCAGACAGCCGGTCAGAGCAGCACTGTACATGTGTCTGCTGATGTCTTCACTTCTGACAACAGCACATGTGGTTTTATTGTGTTCCTTCATACAGCATCAACATTTAACATCGTTAGAAAAGCACAAAGTTAAAAAGCTTTTATTTTCTGTAGTTTTTCTGTATCTGATGAAAACAATCAGCAGATTCTCAGATTCTCTGTCTCTGACATTGTTTCTTGTCTTTCAGCAGATCGTGGTCTGCAGGAGGTTTCAGATGAACATAAGCTCAGTGTGAGGAGGAGATGTGAACATGTGACTGAAGGAAGTGATGAAACAGGAAGTAGAACCCTCCTCAACAGGATCTACACTGAGCTCTACATCACAGAGGGACAGAGTGAAGAGGTTAGTACTCAACATGAGGTGAGGCAGCTTGAGACGGCTTCCAAGAAGAAGAGCCTCCACGACACTCCCATCAAGTGCCACGACATCTTTAAAGCCTCCACTGACCAGCAGAGCAGCATCAGAGTCGTCCTGACCAACGGCGTCGCTGGCGTTGGAAAAACCTTCTCGGTGCAGAAGTTCACTCTGGACTGGGCTGAGGGTTTAGAAAACCAAGATGTGGGTCTGCTGACTGTGCTTTCGTTCAGGGAGCTGAACCTGGTGAAAGACCAGCAGCACAGTCTTCTCACGCTGCTCCGTGTTTTCCATCCAGCGTTACAGAAGCTCACGGCAGAGACGCTCGCTGTCTGTAAACCTTTGTTCATCTTTGACGGCCTGGATGAAAGCAGACCTTCTCTGGACTTCAACCACAGGGAGCTTGTGTCTGATGTCACACAGAGGTCATCAGTCAACGTGCTGCTGACAAACCTCATCCGGGGGAATCTGCTTCCCTCGGCTCTCGTCTGGATAACCTCCAGACCTGCGGCGGCCAATCAGATCCCTCCTACATGTGTCGACAGGGTCACAGAAGTACGAGGCTTCACTGACGCCCAGAAGGAGGAGTACTTCAGGAGGAGATTCAGTGATGAAGAGCTGTGCAGCAGAATCATCTCACACATCAAGACGTCCAGGAGCCTCCACATCATGTGTCAAATCCCAGTCTTCTGCTGGATCAGTGCTACAGTTCTGGAGCACATGTTGACCACAGACCAGAGAGGAGAGCTGCCCAAGACCCTGACTGACCTGTACTCACACTTCCTGCTGGTTCAGACAAAGAGGAAGAACAACAAGTACGGTAAGGGACATGAGACGACTCCACAGCAGCTGACGGAGGCTGACAGGGACGTTCTCCTGAAGCTGGGGAGGCTGGCGCTTAAACATCTGGAGGAAGGAAACATCATGTTCTACCAAGAAGACCTGGAGCAGTGTGGTCTTAATGTCACAGAGGCCTCGGTGTACTCAGGAGTTTGTACTGAGATCTTCAGAAGAGAGTGTGTGATCTTCCAGAAATCAGTCTACTGCTTTGTTCATCTGAGCGTTCAGGAGTTTCTGGCTGCAGTCTACATGTTCCACTGTTACACCGAGAGGAACACAGAAGAACTCAACAACTTCTTGGGAACATGTAAGAACACAGACAGTACCTTCTCCCTGGATGACCTCCTGAAGAGAACCATGGAGAAATCCCTCACCAGTACAAATGGTCATCTGGACCTGTTTGTTCGCTTCCTTCACGGCCTCAGTCTGGAGTCCAACCAGAGAGTCTTAGGAGGCCTGCTGGGTCAGACAGAGAACAATCCAGAGATCATCCAGAGAGTCTTAGGAGGCCTGCTGGGTCGGACAGAGAACAATCCAGAGATCATCCAGAGAGTCTTAGGAGGCCTGCTGGGTCGGACAGAGAACAATCCAGAGATCATCCAGAAAGTCATCAACAACCTGAAGGAGATGAAGAGTGATGACATTTCTCCTGACAGAAGCATCAACATCTTCCACTGTCTGACTGAGATGAACGACCACTCAGTTCATCAGCAGATGCAACAGTTCCTGAAGTCAGAGAACAAATCAAAGGAGAAACTCTCTGATATCCACTGCTCAGCTCTGGCCTACATGCTGCAGATGTCAGAGGAGGTTCTGGATGAGTTGGACCTGTTAAAGTTCAACTCATCATACCAGGGTCGACGGAGACTGATCCCAGCTGTGAGGAACTGCAGGAAGGCTCTGTGAGTCCAGACATGATCAATAACATGTTCCATCAGTGGAGATGAGTCGTTCTTCAAATACACTCAGTGTTAAATGGTTCTCAGTGTGTGTGTGTGTGTGTGTGTGTGTGTGTGTGTGTGTGTGTGTGTGTGTGTGTGTGTGTGTGTGTGTGTGTGTGTGTGTGTGTGTGTGTGTGTGTGTGTGTGTGTGTGTGTGTGTGTGTGTGTGTAAAGCTAGCACAGTGTGAGGAGACGATCACTGAATCAGTGTTTGGATGAGAATCACTGACGGTTCCTTGAAACTGAAGAAGCAGGAAATATAGTTTATTCTTCTTTCGTGTCAAACTAGAATTCCCAGCCTGCGTTTGTACGCCACCACCAACCAGTGCAGTGTCCGTCCCTCCAGGTTCCTGACATGTTGACTTCACAATAACATGAGGTCACTGTAACATTTGACCTTTGACCTCTGAAATCTAATCAGTTTCTCTTTGAGTCACAATGTGAAGAAATCCCCTAAAGACAGACTTGAGACATCATGTTCAAGAGGCCATGAACATGTTCTGTGACCTTGACCTTTGACCTCTGACCCCCTGAATCTAATGAGTTCCTCTGTTAGTCTGAATGAACGCTTGGACCAAATCTGAAAGGATTCTCTTGAGGAGTTTTTAACAAAAAGGGGATTTACCAGGGTGAGGGTCACATGATCACGTTTTGTATGAATGTTGTGTTTTCTGATATTTTCTTTAATTACAGACTCGGTAGTTGTCGACTCTGTGAGACTCACTGGGAAGTTCTGGCCTCAGCTCTGAAGTCAGACCCCTCACATCTGAGAGACCTGGATCTGAGAGGAAACGAGCTGCAGGACTCAGGAGTGAAGCTGCTGTGTTCTGGACTGGAGAGTCCAAACTGTCGACTGGAGACTCTGAGGTCCTTAAATCCTTCTTCACTTTTCAGACTTTCTTTCTTATTGGGTCATTATTTATTTAAATTGTCTCAGTTCTGCTCTGCTCACTGTCCCTCAGTCATCTGTCACTCACCCAGCCTGTCAGTCACGTCCACCTCATCAGCTCCATTCACCTGCACTCACCTGCTCCTGAGCACTAAGAAAGTGTCAGTAAATAACATGTGGACTGAGGCCGAGCACTCGTCCTCCTCAGGTTTTCAGAATAAGACACGTTCTCATTGAAACACGTTGGACAGTTGATAAGTATAGAAACAAACAGGAAGTGAGTGTCAGGAGCCATCCCTACTTTAAACAGTGTTTAATTACACAAACCTGCTCAGTGACCACACACAGAGAAGAAGCTGATGAATGAAACAATGGTCCAACATGTCTGATCTGATATTTATCTTCAGGTCACAGACTGGACTGAGGTCAGCAGCATGTTGAGAGTCTGTGTTGACATGATGACGATCCACAACAACGGAGGACACATTCTAATATTCATATTTCTTTATCCAGGTTGGGGAACTGCAGTCTGTCGGAGATCAGCTGGTCATCTCTGGCTTCAGCTCTGAGGTCAAACCCCTCTCATCTGAGAGAACTGGATCTGACTCACTTCAACCTGCAGGACTCAGGAGTGAAGGAGCTGTGTGGTTTTCTACAGAGTCCAACCTGTCGACTGGACACTCTGAGGTCAGTTCACTGACTGACTTTTGTAGATCTCATATCTATAAAACAGCTTTTATACCCAATTTATCTAATTTAATTCTAATTTAACATATTTCCTCTTCATACATAACTTGAATCCATTCATTAATAAATCTGTCACATTTTAAATATTCAGCTACTTGTTAAAACACTGAGTTTAGTTCTGGATTTCCTAAACTGATCTGCAGGACAGAGACCGGGTCCAAATACTCTATTTGTACTGAATCAGGACTCGTTTTTAGTCCAACATGTCTGATTTCATATTTATCTTCCATGTTATGAGTCTGTGTGACATGAATATGTGTCTGTTATTTTCACACATGAAGTTTAATTTACAGTTAAGTTTTATTCTTTATCCAGGTTGAAGTGTGGCTGCAGTCTGTCAGAGATCAGCTGTTCTTCTCTGGCCTCAGCTCTGAGGTCAAACCCCTCTCATCTGAGAGAACTGGATCTGAGAGACAACAACCTGCAGGACTCAGGAGTGAAGGAGCTGCTTGATCTACAGCAGAGTCCAACCTGTCGACTGGAGACTCTGAGGTCAGTAGATGGTTGGAGTCAGTCCACGCTGCTTTCATCAGTATGTTACTAAACACAGTCAGTATCACAGATCCAGGGTCTGTGCTACCAAGCAGGATTTGTGGTTATCAGGTTAACTTCAGGTTTAGTTTTTTCAGTCCTACGAAGCTCGTCCACTTCTTAACGAGGTAAATCACCATGGTAACTTCTGATGAACGGCTAACCTGCTCCAGGTTAAGTTGGAGATCAACCCGTATCAAAGCTCCGCCCACTGACCACAGTGACTCTCCACTGTTGTGTGGTGCACACTCTCCTTCAAGGGACGGATAAGGGAAGTTTAAATCAACGTCTGGTTGGTTCAGTTGATCTCTAACTCACCCAGAACATCTCAATCTCTCCAGACTCATCCTGTCACCAGAACACCAGATGCACTCAGTGAGACAGTGTGTGTCCTCAGAGACAGGGAGACAGTGTGTGTCCTCAGAGACAGTGAGACAGTGAGTGTCCTCAGAGACAGTGTGTGTCCTCAGAGACAGTGTGTGTCCTCAGAGACAGGGAGACAGTGTGTGTCCTCAGAGACAGGGAGACAGTGTGTGTCCTCAGAGACCGGGAGACAGTGTGTCTCCTCAGAGACAGTGAGACAGTGTGCGTCCTCAGAGACAGTGTGTGTCCTCAGAGTCAGTGAGACAGTGTGTGTCCTCAGAGACAGTGTGTGTCCTCAGAGACAGTGTGTGTCCTCAGAGACAGTGTGTGTCTTCAGAGACAGGGAGACAGTGAGTGTCCTCAGAGTCAGTGAGACAGTGAGTGTCCTCAGAGTCAGTGTGTGTCCTCAGAGACAGGGAGACAGTGAGTGTCCTCAGAGTCAGTGTGTGTCCTCAGAGTCAGTTTGATAGTGTGTGTCCTCAGAGTCAGTGTGTGTCCTCATAGTCAGTGAGACAGTGTGTGTCCTCAGAGAAAGTGTGTGTCCTCAGAGACAGTGAGACAGTGTGTGTCCTCAGAGTTAGTGTGTGTCCTCAGAGACAGTGAGACAGTGTGTGTCCTCAGATACAGTGTGTGTCCTCAGAGACAGTGAGACAGTGTGTGTCCTCAGAGACAGTGTGTGTCCTCAGAGACAGTGAGACAGTGTGTGTCCTCAGATATAATGTGTGTCCTCAGAGACAGTGTGTGTCCTCAGAGACAGTGAGACAGTGTCTGTCCTCAGAGACAGTGAGACAATGTGTGTCCTCAGAGACAGTGAGACAGTGTGTGTCCTCAGAGACAGTGTGTGTCCTCTGAGACAGTGAGACAGTTTGTGTCCTCAGAGACAGTGAGACAGTGTGTGTCCTCAGAGACAGTGTGTGTCCTCAGAGAGAGTGAGTGTCCTCAGAGACAGTGTGTGTCCTCAGAGACAGTGTGTGTCCTCAGAGACAGTGAGACAGTGTGTGTCCTCAGAGACAGTGTGTCCTCAGAGACAGTGAGACAGTGTGTGTCCTCAGAGACAGTGAGACAGTGTGTGTCACATCCTGGGATTCAAACGTTTCTCATCAAGAATCTTCTTCTCGTCCACTCGTCTTGTTAGTAAACAACAGATTCAGATCTCGTGGCCTCGAGTTATTTATCTCGTCCACACGTTATTATGTCGTGGTCACGTAATATATTTTTACCAAATGCCACCAGGGGGCGCTGTAACTTACACAAGCTGGACCACAGCTGACAGCCTCACACGAGGAACAGAGACGGTGTCGTCTTCATCTGATCTGAGACACTTTGTTCTCTCACTTCATCAGTGAAGAACTGATCAGGTGGATCTTTGTCACAGCTCTGAGATCAGTGGGACTGAAGCCTCTCCTCATCACCATGGTAACCAGGAGCTCTTTATACAGAGCAGAACCTCTGCTGAGGTCCATCTGTCTCATCTGGTCCCAGTTTGTCAGAAGCAGATGTTCATCAACACACAGTGAAACATGTCTTCACCTGTAACAGCAGTAAATCCACCTCTCAGGTGTCCACTCTGCACTTTGACATGCAGAGGAAACACACTTAGCTCTTAGCGTGTTCATTCCAACACGTGAACATGAAGCAGAGAGGAAGCTGCTCCACCTCTGAACAGGACTGAAGTCCCTGCTGCTCTTTCTACTGGATGTGCTGCATCACTGACTCACAGCTGGTGAAGTGAGTCTCTGGAACACTGATGTCTTCTTCTCTCAACAGATGGGGGTCTGAGTGAAGCTGAGTGTGAAGAGGACAGTGTGTGTGGACGGAGGCTGAGCTGTGTCCTGAGGATCCAGAGGCTGAAGCAGCAGCAGCTTGTGTGTAGTCTCCAATCTACACAACCCCTAATCTGCATGTGTTTGTGAGATGAAGCCGGAGCACCTGGAGAAAACACGGGGAGAACATGCAGACTCCACACAGGAAGACCCCATCTGAACCGGATTCAAACCAGCAACCTTCTTGCCCCGATTGTGTTTATTCACATGAAGAATGTGTTTATTGAAATGACACAAGCAGAATATATAAACCCTCTGTAAAGAGTCACATACAGTGTATTTAAGTTTGTCTTTATGATTGTCCCCCTTTGTCCCTCAGTATGTCTCCATGTGTGTAGAACCACATTCTGTGTATATGTTTGTTTATGATCTTAAAGTTCCTGGATTCACGTCACAAATTGATTTAGTTCCACACAAAGTTAAACACATTGAAATCACTTTGAGTTTAAAATCTGAGTTTTGTCTTTGACACAAAAGATCAAAACTCTGGACTTAAGAATGGGACGTTTTCATTTCTGCATCAGCTGCAGAGCGGTGGTGGCTTTTCTACTTTCGACCCACAGGTGGCGCTGCAGTATAACAGCAGCACATCCCAGTCAAAGCCTTTATATTCAGTCTATGAGTCAAACACACGGATCATTTCCTCTGTGACAAACCAGATGTAACGAGAAGAAAAACATCTCAGAGAGAAAAGTTGTGTTTCTACTTGTCTCTGCTTTAATGCTCAATAAACATCCTTCCACCGACTTCACTGGAATCATGACTCTGGGTTTCTTTCCTCTTGCAAACAAACCGGTGGAAACATCTCGTCCTTGGTGCAGGTAGAAGAACAGAATCACCAGTTTGACATCATGGAAACAACCAGAAGAAAAGTGAATGAGACATTTACAGTATGAAGAAGAGTCGATGAAGAGCAGAGCATCTTTAAGTCTCTGAGGAAACTGTTTAATAAACATTTTACCATGTTTAATAGAAAACTGACCCGAGGACGTTTTATACAAACGTAGATGAAGATTCTTGTTGTGCGTTCTCGACCACCACCTCAGAACAACCACAAGGGGGAGACTAGCAGGCCTCTGGGAACAGCTGCATGCTGGGAAATAATTGCTGATGGGAGGTTCCCAGCAGAGACAAGGGACAGGAAGTGTCTGAGAGATGATGTCCTGAAGACAGTGGACATGTTGGGCCTGTTGTGTTGAACAGTTGTGTTATTTTGTGGAGACACTTGTCTCAACATGATGGTTTCACTTCATCTTCAAGTCTCAGTTCTTTGTGACTTCAGGATAAGAAATGTTTGACAGAGTCGGTTCCTGACAGGCTCAAGTTCTCACTGTACGGAGAGGTCATCATGTGACTTTGTTATGATCCTCAACACACGTGTGTCAGTGTAACATGTGACTGTGACGCCATGTTCATGAACACGCTGCTCTAACATCTGTCCAGCAGATGTTGAAGCTCTGAGGTCCACTTCCTCTGCACCAGAGTGAGACCATCATCTCTTCATGGAGCTGTGCACGAGGCTGTTGTCACGGTGACCAAACACAAAGTGTGAACAACACGTCGTCCAAAGGATCCGTTAGAATTCCATCAAACACATTTATGGGATATACTTTATACTTATAAGGAAAAGCTTGTGCTCGTAATGAAATTCTACATCTGATCAATATGTCTCAATATAAACAGCCTGACAGCAGATCAATACATTTATTCTTGATTCTTTATCAGTGGATTTAATTCATTCACCAAACAAAACCATTTCAATGAAAACACAAAACCTCTGATCCTGAATGAAAAGGAGCAGAAAGAAGAATAATCTGATATAATCTGATATAATCTGCTGCTCGTTCACAAGACGTTCATCAGCTCAGTAGTTTCAGCTTTAGTTTAGTGTTTGGTTCCTTTAAGGTTCAGGTTTAGATTAGATTCAGGTTTAGGTTCAAGTTTAACACCTCTCTCTCTCTCTCTATTAATATTCTGTGTCTCAGATGAGATTTAAATATTAAATTAAATCCCAGGTGTCATCAACTCCTCAGTTGTTTAAATGACTCTCGTGTTTCTCTCAACCCACAGAGACACGTTCACAAGCAGCTCAGAGTTTTAGTTTCACTCAGCTGACACAACATTCAAGTTTCCTCTCAACAACAACTCAACACGGAAATAAAGAAAGTCACGTTTATTATATGAAGCAATAGATGATGTGTTTATTTACTCATTTATTTTGTCCAGATTTCATTTTCTGTTTTTATTTGAAGAGGAGAAACACAAATGAGGTGAAATGATGAAGAGCTGCTCGGTCTCATGAAAGAAGAAAACACTAAACAGCAGTTTTTATGTCTTTAATATTGTGAAGACAGATCTAAACACACCTAACCGTCCCACAGAGTGTCCTCTTTCTGCCTAAGGAGGAGGGGGGACATGGACTTGTCCACTTGGCGAGCAGGGGGGCCGCCTTCAGGCTCCAGTTTGTCCAAAGACTCCTGACTGGACCTGTGGACCTGGTCTGGAGACCCGTAGCCCGTGCCACACTAGAGCGCTGTGAGGCCAAAGTCCTCACACTGGGCCATGTGGTGGAGGTGTGTGGCCCTCACCTGGACCACGCTGCCGCTCTGGCCTCACGTTTGGGGATCAAGGCTGGAAACAGCAGCTCACACAACCTGAACTACTGTGGCAGAACTTCCTCTTCCTCTCAGAACACTTCCTCTTTTTTGTGCTCATATATTAAATATCCAGAAATGTCGAATAGGTGCCTAGTGCTTGTTCGTTGACTCTGCTATTTTCACTTATATAAATAAAATCTGAATCTGACTTTGTATTTGTTGTATATTTGGAGCAGAAGTGATGAAGATGATGATGATGAAGGAATCTTCGCGGACACCGTTCTTGCTTGTATAATAAAGTTTATTACACAGAAGTTACAGGTCGGGACGGGCACCGGCCACCCGGAGACGTTCTCAGCCAATTCAGAAGTCTCTCTTGCCGGTGTCGGACGAGCATTCATATAGAGAAGTTGTTTACGCCCAAGATTTGAGATAGAATAACGTCACACATAGGGGCATCTGACATGATTAACGACATGCTTCGTACATAAGTACGGAAACGGGGCCCTCTAACCATCCAACAGGACTAAAAGCATTCCTAGAGCGATGGAACTGACGAGTAACATATGGAATGATAACAGAAATACTGAGAATCCAGAACCGAGGGGCTCTAGCTTTAAACCTGTCATTATGTCTTACACATATGTTAAGACAAAGTCCGGAGACCAGGGCCCGCTAACTTAAACATGTCACAACGATCTATGTTAGCTATGTTAGCTGAATATACCACATATTTCCCCCCTTCGAGACTTCACAAAGTCTCGAAAGAGCAAAAGAATAAAACATACAGGTGTATAATCATGACAAAACTAACAATCCGTCCTGTAACATAATTTTAACAATAAAGCAACTGTATGGAGCGTAAAAGTGAGAGTGAAAAACCCGTCAGGCAGCTATCTTTCTTGAAATATCCATCAAACAATCTAGACAGGAAAATTCTCTCACGGCCCCTCTGCCTAGGCACCGGCCACCCGAAGACATTCTCAGCCAATTCAGAAGTCTCTCTTGCCGGTGTCGGACGAGCATTCATATACTTCATATAGAGGGGACACTCTACGTACTACGGTAAGCGAGGCGCGTCACTTCCTGTTTTCCTGCCGCTGGTGGTGGTCGCTGTCTCTGAACTAGCTCCTCTGCTAACACAACTGTTTCTCTATATTACTACGGCTAAGTCTATAGTTACACATCAACACATACCATCTCCTACTGTTTGGTGCTTAGTGATTCTGTGTCCTTACATCGGCGTGTCACCGGATTCTTCTGTTTGAGCTCACCCTCGTAGTCTAATATAGCAGCGATGGCTTCTCTCTCTTGCTCCCCTGCTCTCTCTTGCTCCGAGTGTCTCATGTTTACTTACTCCTCTGCCTCCTTTAACAGTAGTGGTACATGTAATAAATGTAGTGTGTAGGTAGCGATGGAGGCGAGGCTTAGCGACTTAGAAGCTCGGCTCCGCTGCTTAGAACCTCCGTTAGCTGTAGTTAGCCAGCCCCCGCTAGCCGCCGCGGAGCCACCTAGCTTAGCACCTAGCTTAGCCTCCGCTAGCAGTCCCTCGACTTGTCCCGTGCAGCCGGGAGCCCAGGGCGGCTGGGTGACTGTCCGGAGGGGGCATAGTGCTACCCTTAAAAAGCCCACTATTAAAGACCCATCAGCTCATGTTTCAAATAGATTTTCTCCACTCAGCGACGCACCCGTTGAGAAGCAAACTCTGGTCATTGGCGACTCGGTTCTGAGAAACGTGAGGTTAGCGACACCAGCGACCATAGTCAATTGCATTCCAGGGGCCAGAGCCGGCGACATCAAATCTAAACTGAAGCTGCTGGCTAAAACTAAACGTAAATATAGTAAGATCGTAATTCACGTCGGCAGCAACGACTCCCGGCTTCGTATGTCGGAGGTCACTAAAGTTAATGTGGAGTCAGTGTGTGCTTTCGCAAAAACGATGTCGGACACAGTAGTTTTCTCTGGCCCTCTCCCGAACACCACAGGTGATGACATGTTTAGCCGCATGTTGTCCTTTAACCGCTGGCTGTCGAGGTGGTGTCCTGTAAACGGTGTGGGCTTTGTAGATAATTGGCAAACGTTTTGGAGGAAACCTGGTCTTGTTAGGAGAGACGGCGTTCATCCCACTTGGGATGGGGCATCTCTCTTATCTAGGAATATTACTCAGTCTATTAAATGACAACCCAGAGTTGGGACCAGGAAGCAGAGCTGCAGTGCTAAACACTTCTCTGCGCTCCCTCTGGACCAGTCACACAACCACAAACCGATAGAGATTGTGTCTGTCCACCGTCCCATTAAATTAGTTAAATCAAACAATGACAGAGGGAGAATTCCACCAAAAAATCTAATACAAATTAACACAACCTCTGCAACAACTCAGGAAACAAAGACCTTTAAATGTGGTCTTTTAAACATAAGATCATTATCATCTAAGGCTATTTTAGTTAATGAACTAGTCTCAGATAACAAAATAGATTTATTGTCCCTCACTGAGACGTGGCTGCATCCTGATGAATATGTCAGTCTAAATGAATCTACTCCCCCCAGTCATGTAAATACACACGTTCCCAGAGAATTTGGTCGAGGAGGTGGAGTTGCTGCTATTTTTAACTCCAGTCTATCAATTAATCCTAAACCTAAACTAAGCTACAACTCATTTGAATGTCTTGTTCTTAGTCTTCCACGCCAATCCAAGAAACACCAACAGCCAATCATATTTGCTGTAGTTCACCGAGCTCCGGGGGCTTATACTGAATTTTTAACGGAATTCCCTGAGTTTTTATCAAACCTAGTCCTAAAGACCGATAAAATTATTATTGTTGGTGACTTTAATATTCATGTTGATAATAATAAAGATAGCCTTAGCGTAGCATTTATTTCGATATTAGACTCAATTGGTTTCAGTCAGTGTGTACACCAACCTACTCATTGTTGTAACCACACACTTGACCTTATATTATCATACGGTGTCAAAATTGAACATCTAACGGTACTTCCGCACAATCCAATTCTATCCGACCATAATTTAATAACCTTTGATTTTTCACTATCAGAATATATGCCACTAATAATAAACTCATTTTCTAGATGTTCACCTGATAGTGCTGTAGCTAAATTTAAGGAAATAATTCCAATTACATTTAAACCCGTATTATCCGTCGATATAAACAACAAATTCATTAAAAACCCGAGCTCCACTGAGATTGACCATCTCGTCGATAGCTCTGTAAACTCATTATGATTAACATTAGACTCAATAGCGCCTCTAAAAAAGAAATGTGTAAAACATAGTAAATTAGCTCCGTGGTATAATTCCAACAGACATGAATTAAAACAAGTATCAAGAAAACTAGAAAGGAGGTGGCGCTCCAGCAACCGTATTGAATATCTCCTAGACTGGAAGAGAAGTGTTAAAGTTCATAAGAAGGCCCTCCACAAAGCAAGAGCTGCCTACTACTCAAAACTAATAGAAGAGAATAAAAACAACCCCAGGTTTCTCTTCAGCACTGTAGCCAGGCTGACAGTCACACCTCCACCGAACCCAGTATTCCTCGATCCCTAAATAGCAATATCTTTATGAATTTCTTTAATGATAAAATTTTAACTATTAGAAATCAAATCAACCATCTCCTGCCCTCAATTGGCACTAATACCCTACCAAGAACAGAAATCTCAGAAACGGTTGAGAATCCTACCAATTATTTAGACAGCTTCTCTCTGATCAGCCTTGATCAGCTGACCAAACTAATCTCAGGTTCTAAACCAACAACTTGTATCTTAGATCCCATTCCTACAAAATTACTTAAAGAAATTCTGCCCCTAATTGATAGTTCGTTACTAAACACAATAAATCTGTCATTATCATCAGGATATGTACCACAGTCTTTTAAAATAGCTGTAATCAAACCCCTTCTTAAAAAACCCACCTTAGACCCAGAGGTTTTAGCCAATTACAGACCTATATCTAATCTCCCCTTCCGTCTAAAATACTAGAAAAAGTTGTAGCCAATCAGCTGGGTGAGTTTCTCCAGGAAAATAATATATATGAAGACTTTCAGTCGGGGTTTAGAGCTAATCATAGCACAGAGACAGCCTTGGTTAAAGTCACTAATGACCTTCTAATAGCTTCAGATCAGGGGTTTGTGTCGGTCCTCGTTCTGTTAGATCTTAGTGCAGCTTTCGACACAATTGACCATAACATTTTATTACAGAGACTGGAACAGTTAATTAGCATTAAAGGAACCGCCCTAAACTGGTTTAAATCCTATTTTTCTGATCGCTCCAATTCGTGCAAATTAATGATGAGTCATCTGTGCGCACCAAAGTTAACCATGGTGTTCCACAGGGCTCTGTGCTCGGCCCAATTTTATTCTCATTATATATGCTTCCACTCGGAAACATTATCAGGACACACTCGGTAAATTTCCACTGCTATGCGGATGACACCCAGTTATATTTGTCAATAAAACCTGAACAAAGTAATCAAATAACTAAACTCCAAGCATGTCTCAAGGACATAAAAACCTGGATGACCCGCAATTTTCTCTTATTAAACTCAGATAAAACAGAGGTTCTAATACTTGGCCCTAAACACCTTAGAGATACATTATCTAATGATATAGCTGCGCTAGACGACATTGCCCTTGCTTCCAATGAAACAGTCAGGAACTTGGGAGTGATCTTCGACCCTGATTTATCCTTTAATTCTCACCTAAAACTAATTTCTAGGACCGACTTTTTTCACTTGCGTAATATTGCAAAAATCAGACATGTCCTCTCGCAAAAGGATGCAGAAAAACTAGTCCACGCTTTTGTTACATCCAGATTGGATTATTGTAATTCATTACTATCAGGCTCCAGCAGTAAATCGTTAAAGACTCTGCAGCTTGTCCAAAATGCCGCAGCACGTGTCCTGACAAGAACCAATAAAAGAGAGCACATTTCTCCAGTATTAGCTTCACTACACTGGCTTCCAGTTAAATCTAGAATAGAATTTAAAATTCTTCTCCTCACCTTCAAGGCCCTTAATAATATGGCACCACTATATCTTAAAGAGCTGATAGTACCATATAACCCCACTAGAGCACTGCGCTCCCAGAACTCAGGATTACTTGTTGTCCCGAAAGTCTCTAAAAGTAGAGTAGGAGCCAGAACCTTCAGCTACCAAGCACCTCTCCTGTGGAATCATCTCCCACTTTCAGTTCGGGAGGCAGACACCATCTGTACGTTTAAGAGTAGGCTTAAAACCTTCCTTTTTGATAAAGCTTATAGTTAGAGCCGGTCCAGGCTTATCCTGGACCTGCTCTTAGTTATGCTGCTATAGGTCTAGAAGGTCGGGGGACACATGACACTCTGAGCTTCTCTTTCCAGCTTCTCCTTCCACTTCTCAAACTGTTATCACATCAATGTAATTCATATCCCATCAATACATGTTACTGACTTGACTTCTTCCCCGGAGTCCCTTTGCCTTATCGTCCGCAGATCCAGGGCCGCAGCTGTGGCCACATCATGGATTAGGATCTGTGGATCGTGTATCAGAGATCGTAATGGTGGATCCAGTATGGCGGATTCTGTATCGTGCTGGCTGATCGTGGTAATAAAGGCGGATTCTTTATCGTGTTGGCATCCGATAATGGTGGTGGACCACGACCGAGGTGGCAGCTGACGATGGATCCTAAATGGCGGCAGTGGACAATGACTGTGGACTATAGTGGCATCCGATCTTGATGGTGTATCATGATCTTGCTGGCTGCTGTCCATAGACTATGATTGCAGCAGGACTGCTGATACAGAGAGGAGTACTTCTCCTCAGATACTTGACCGTTAATGACATTAATCCACCAATTCACCTGTTTACCCTTATCAATGCTGCTAAAACCTTTATCTTGGTCATGTTTACACTTGACATCTATTGCACTTCTGTCCGTCCTGGGAGAGGGATCCCTCACATGTGGCTCTCTCTGAGGTTTCTATGTTCTTTTTACCCTGTTAAAAGGGTTTTTTAGTAGTTTTTCCTTACTCTTGTTGAGGGTTAAGGGCAGAGGATGTCACACCATGTTAAAGCCCTATGAGACAAATTGTGATTTGTGAATATGGGCTATACAAATAAAATTTGATTGATTGATTGATTGATTGATATAGAGAAGTTGTTTACGCCCAAGATTTGAGATAGAATAACACATAGGGGCATCTGACATGCTTAACGACATGCTTCGTACATAAGTACGAAGCATGACGACTCTGCTATTCACTTATATAAATAAAATCTGAATCTGACTTTGCATTTGTTGTATATTTGGAGCAGAAGTGATGGAGATGATGATGATGAAGGAATCTCCGCGGACACCGTTCTTGCTTGTATAATAAAGTTTATTACACAGACGTTACAGGTCGGGACGGGCACCGGCCACCCGGAGACGTTCTCAGCCAATTCAGAAGTCTCTCTTGCCGGTGTCGGACGAGCATTCATATAGAGAAGTTGTTTACGCCCAAGATTTGAGATAGAATAACGTCACACATAGGGGCATCTGATTAACGACATGCTTCGTACATAAGTACGGAAACGGGGCCCTCTAACCATCCAACAGGACTAAAAGCATTCCTAGAGGGACGGAACTGACGAGTAACATATGGAATGATAACAGAAATACTGAGAATTCAGAACCGAGGGGCTCTAGCTTTAAACCTGTCATTATGTCTTACACATATGTCAAAACGAAGTCCGGAGACCAGGGCCTGCTAACTTAAATGTCACAACGATCTATGTTAGCTATGTTAGCTGAATATACCACATATTTCCCCCCTTCGAGACTTCACAAAGTCTCGAAAGAACAAAAGAATAAAACATACAGGTGTATAATCATGACAAAAATAACAATCCGTCCTGTAACATAATTTTAACAATAAAGCAACTGTATGGAGTGTAAAAGTGAGAGTGAAAAACCCGTCAGGCAGCTATCTTTCTTGAAATATCCATCAAACAATCTAGACGGGAAAATTCTCTCACGGCCCCTCTGCCTAGGCGACCATACATAATACTCCATACCAATGAAATTAGGAATTTTTAGCAAATTGTGTAAGAAAATTACTTTAAGCAAATATATACGGAACCCTCAGCAAATTAAAACAAAACAATGTCCAAAGTCAGGCTGGTCGACCCATCGCACCTTCCAACGGACCTTTTCCTGCCTAGCCCCACTGTCCCTAAACGTCAAGAAAAAGAAAACATCTGAGGTCCCAGTATATTTACCCAATAACATCATTTTCCATGCAATTAATCACACAGAGAATATAGTTCAATTTTAATATTACTCATCCAATATATAAGAGAAGACATAAGAATGTATAACACTGCAGTTTCTCAGCAGCATTGATTCTCAGTTGTAGTATCGATGCCGTGTTGAATCTGGATGAAGTCCTTATTCAGAGTCCTTCAGTCCATTCGTATCGTCCATGTCTGAAGTGTCTGAATCCTTTCAACACATCGGAGTCCCTGAACAATCAACCACCCTCACTGTGGTCTTCCCCCAATATGTTCTAGAATGAAAGAAAAGAAAACCAGTATCTTTTGCATACAGAACAGATACAAATTAAACATCAAATACAGATTAACACTCTATAAGTAAATGTGAAATTATAAATCACATTGTCCATTTCCCCCCTGTAGACACACCACTACTATAATAAGAAACTACAAAATAACTAAGCAATAACAGAGGTAAATGTTAGGATTATAATAACATCAGATATTCAAAATGGATATGCATCCACCTTATCTCTTCGTCCTCATCAACGTCCGTGTCAGCACCATGTAATAATGGCATCTGAGTTTGATCACCGGGCATCACAACTCCAACCCATCTCAATATCATAACCTTCGCAAAGGTCAACAACAGCGTACAAAAACAAAACATCACACTCAACGCTAGAAGGAGTGCTGCCAAAACCTGAACTAACACTGCTCCTACTGGCCCTAATTTGTCTTGCAACCAAGCATTTGCAGACCATCCAGCATTTTCCGATGGGCCAAACGCATCTCTTATAAGCTTCAATGCATCGATGACACTAGTCATATTATCAGAACTATCAGGAATCAAAGTATAGCAAGCATCTCCAGTTAAGTTCAAAGCCACACATAGGCCACCTTGTTTGGCCAAAATATAGTCAAGAACCATGTCATGTTTCAGCAACGTCAGTCTGTGGCTTTTCTGAGTATTTGACAAATATTCAAAACCTTTTATGGTTTCGTTTGCAAAACCCTGTAGGGTGTAGGTAATATTATCAATGTGATCTGCCAAGAATGTCACCCCATACCCTGGAAATAATCCTATAGCCCACTTCTCTGCTAGACTAATTCTCCAATGATAAGATTCCAAATTGTGAAACTGTGCCATCTCCCGTTTCTTCCTACTTCCGGAAAGGACATTAGATTGGACCTCATCTGGCCCTTTTCCCTTCTGGATAGTAAGAACCTCATATGGGAGTTTCAACGTTGCCATATAACAGCATCCTGTCCACCCATACGGTAGAAATATATATGCCTTATTACCACAAACCCACCAAATATCCTTGAAATTCCCTATAGTCACATTCCCAGGCAAACTTTGTTCCTGCACCCTTAAAGTTACATTCTGTCTCTGATGTGGTACATAAAAAGTTACTTCATACGAATCTTTACTAATTTTATGTTCATGTTTACCCAAGTCCATCATATATTTGTCACAATCTGATATCCCCATAAACATTCCCGGCCCATCATAAGTTTTATTTGAACAAAAACAGCTGTTAGCTCTTACTGATGTCACTTCCATTATATCAGGGACCGCCGTTGTGATATCTTCATGCCGATCAAGTATATTTTCATATGGTAACTCCCTCAACCAAGAACAAGTAAATCTAGGCTTAAACAGATGTACTGACCAAGCCATCACTACATCTTCTGCTGACTGCTGCTGATACAACAGCCACGATAGTGCATAACTTTGGCATATAGCGGTTAGTGGTTCTGGTATGGTCTCTAAAATTGAAGGCCATGAGTTCGGCGATAGAACTTTTACCACACATGGACCATTCCAATTCGCAACCGATCTTACGGAATGAGTTAATTGCTGGAACCATAAGTTCCTACTTGCCCATTGGGTATGCAATTCGTAACACCGAAGGATCAAACCCAAACGCCTTCCATTTAGTTTCTCTCTTTTGTACTGTATGGTATTGATCAGTCATGTGTTCTAGTGTCTGATCAGAGTCAAAAAAATCATTATCTACGTCTGAAATAGTCCTCTGAGCTGTCACAGACGAATCTGCATCATTCTCTTCCACCATCTGTTCTTTAACTTCAACAATCTCATTACTACTGTTCACTCTAGGCTCTATCTTTATCATTAGCTTCTGGGTTACATTAACCGCATCCTTAAATGTCGTAGACGTCAAAGATGTCGTCACTGTTGTAGCATTCATCCCCTTCAAAGTCATAGCTAGAGTAGTAGCCTGAGTTGATGTACGAACACTCTTAGTTGTTTCTGGAGCTAAAGTAACAAACTTCATCTGTGTACTATTCACCCTTAGAGTGGTTACTGTGGTAAATTGTTCCTGAACCCCTTTAGTAACCGTAAAAACTCCAATAGGACTCAAATCTTTTATCATGATGTCACTTTACGAGTTATATGACCTTCTATCCAATAATTTTGATATGGAACAAATTTAAACTCCGGTTCTAAATAAGTACACATGTATTCCCCTTGGTCTTCCCATGTAACTTTACGCAGGACAAGTGAAAATCATCTTTAATTTTCAACCACCTCATGTCATTATACAAAACACACTTCCTTTGATCACGAGGCACAATGTCAACTTCAGGTCTTGTCAACAACACATCTTCACCACGACTATTTTCCCACTTGGGAGGACGGCTACCACCAACATTCCACCTTCCACATCGACAAGGAAGGTAAGCTGTTCCTCCGAACTTAACTCTGATCACAGTATTCAAAGGAGGTGGCTTTTAACACTGAAAGGGTCGATTTCCCTTCCATTTTCCCAGCTTTCGTCTGGGGAGTTGATGTCATCGTCGTCAATTATCTTGTTTCCCCAACATCTTGGAGGTCTATTCTCTTATTCTCACCTATTATCACTAGAGACACTATACGAACTCTAAATCCCAACTCGGGCCGCTTGAGGTCAGAGAAGTGGTCCTCACCGAGGGCAGCCTCTGGCCTTTAGTGGTTTCTAAGAGGGGGGGGGGGGGGGGGGGGGGGGGGGGGTAGAGACCGTGCGAGAGGAGAGAGCGCTCCCCTGGCTGGACTTCCCCCCGCGGCCCAGACCCTGAGTTCTTCCTCTTCTGGGTCATTTTGAACAGTTCATCATCACTCATGTCTTCATCCAGCTCCTCACATCAGCTCTGCTCTTTAACTGATCCTCCTCAGTAACGTTCCTGTCGCTCACTTCATTTACGGTTAAGTTGAAACTATCGATTTGTCTTGTTATAAAGAAAGTGTATCACAGAGAATAATACAGTACGTACAGTTTGTATATACGATGTATGTCTGGAACTGGAATAGCACAATGGTTTCTCCACATCAGAGGAAGATGGACGATCTCGGACTACGACTGCAGCTCCACCCATTCACCCATTAGCCAATAAGAGTCTTCAGACGTATTCCTCTTTATGTCGCCGATATGAAAACTTACTTTACACAATAAACAATAAGCATTTTATCTGAAAGGGTTTTTCTTGATTCAAGTTCTATATATTTGGTTGTATATGTGTTTTCTTTTTATTTTATTTAAGTTAATTGTTAAACTGTGAAAAATAAATAATCAAACCTCAGTTACATATATTTGTCACAAAGGTTCGATAACGACATCTCAGGAATCACTGACGATTTATTTTTGATGATCAGAATTTTGTTGACTCCCTAATATCGGCATCAGCCCCAAACACCGTGTGATCAGGGCCGTATAGAATAAATACAGTTCATAGTAATTGTAGCTTTGGCTGCTCTTTGCTTCCAGACTTCAGACCTGGCTTCTGAAAAAACATTCATCAAAATCAAACCTTTGACAATGTGTCGGATAAGAGACGCCACTCAAGGCTCAATATAACTTAAGTTTCCTTTAGAGGGAAATGACCTGAAGTGTATTTACCTCCTTTGTTGGAGAAGCTGTGAGACGTTGCTGTTGAGTTCTCTTCAGACGGACGAGTCAGTGAACGATGTCAGAAGGAGAGAAGATTGTTATACCTCGACCAGGAGTCGCCCTCAGAGCGGTGCTATGACCTTATTTGAACATATTCCTCACACGGAAGAAGATAGCAAACATTTCGCAGTTTGAAATAAGGAACTTCAGATACTAGGGGAGGTCTTTTCTTGTCTTTCACACGTCTCTTGTTTTGTGTTGTCACTTCATGAAGCTGTGAACGATTTCAGATACAATGGTATTTACCAGATGAGCGAGAGAAGGAAGGAGAGCAGCTGAGCACCGAGGGGCCTCGTCCCATTATTGAATCAATTAGAAGAATTAACCCTTGAGCTGAAATGAACAGTTCATTAACGACAGAAGCAACTGACAAAACCAAATGTTCTTTTATAGTGAAATCGGTTTCAGCTCAATCAGATTGAAACAAATCGACTTTGCTGAAGTGACGAGAACATGAGAAGGAAAAGAGAACAAGTCTGTTGAAACCAGTTTTGGGACCAAGTTAAAATCTGAATGCTGAGAATGATGTTTCTGTCGTAAACAGATCGATCAAAGCTTCCCCTTCCTTCTGTCTGTCTCCATCGAGGATCTGCTCAGTGTCAGAGTGAGACGACGGTTTCAACACGATGACCGCTCTGATGTGCAGATTGAAGATGAGATAAAGAAAAGGAGAAGGAACCTCGACACTTCTGCTGTGAGAACAAGAGCAGAGACGTGTTCACAGCACAAACATTCACTTTGACGTTTTCTGGTTGAAACATGAGCCGCGGGAGAAAGAAGTTAGTTTAGAAAATAAAAAGTCAGAAAGTGATGCTTAGATTCCAGCTTTGAGTCGAGCTGCAGGTTTATACTTTCGTCAAGTCAACGTCGGAGTTGGTTGCTCCTTCCCGGTTGGTTTTCCCACGCCTCAACGCTGTGAACTCTGGGTAATTCCCTTTTGCAAGGTCTTACGGAAACTGTGCATCAAGTCCACGATGTCCGGCAGGACAAACCTGAGGCCTCACTGACGGACGAGTTCTTCAGGGCGGACGTTGGAACTGAGAACATCCAGGATACAGGCGCCGGCGTCAGTGCCAGCTGTCAATCATCACGTCTCAGCCCGTTCTTATATCATCAAATAACTGATGAAAACCAAACTGATCAGAAACACTTGAACCAACGTCCGTGAGATAAGAACGACCTGAAATGACAGAACATCTTTACAAACATTTATTAAACATGTCCCATCTGCTAACATGGAGGAGGCTTTGACCTACACTGCAGCTGGCCACCAGGGGGCGATCAGCTGTCATGTCGTCCATCTTTACACATTTATCTATTATTATCTAAATTCATCTGTTTACATTCAATGAACCGTAATAACATTCTAAATAAGGTAAATTGAATTCCTCATTTGTTAGCTCCGCAGCTAACATGCTAATGGTGAACAGAGTAGACATCATGCCGTTGTCATGTGATGATGTTAGAACGTTCACGTGGTTAAACTCACAGCTTGAACAGACGGAGCCGGTCGGTCAGTAAAGTTCATTTGTTTGCTTCTGAAAAACCCGTTTCCCAACCTGGGCTTCACTATCGGGAGCCGACCTCACGTCCAAGGGTCGTAACACAATTCAAACGTTACTTACACTCTCAGGTCTCACGATCATTTCTCTTCCTGTTCGTCTCCGCTGCAGAAACCAACCTGAAAGAATCCACTTCAACACAGGAAAGAAAAAGCCTCACAGCTCCAGACGAGTTTCAGGTCACAGTTCTTCTTATTAAAACGGTTTTATTAATTTATTCTCTATTAAAATAAAATCAGGAGAATCAGAACACAGCAGAAGAAGCCAAAATAAACAATAGATTATGGAATGTACTTCAGTAAAGAAAATAAAAGCTCCAGCTGGTCCAACATGGCGGCTTTATTTCAACCACAGTCAAATAAAGCACCGCTTTTATATACTCATATATATATAAAGATATTTATATATATATTTATATAGTTTTCATATACACCTTCAGGCAATGACTAGAGAGGATTCTTTACAGAATCAAGTTTCTTGTGGTTCTCTTAATTTACAGGTAAACTTAATTTCTGGATAATGAAACCACAGAAAAATCAAGGCAACGTTTTCTTTTGCCTCGTTCATAAAGTACAAAACTGGCACAGAGGACGACCATTTTCATACACAGTAAAAATGCAATAAAATTAAATTACAAACAGAGGAGACAAAAGTCCTGTAAACCTTTCCCCGTTACAGCAAACCTCAAATAAAATCACTTTTCAAAACAAATTCAAATCAGTATAAAACACACACGCACACGCACACACACACGCGCAGACACACACACACACGCAGACACACACACACACACACACACACACACACACGCAGACACACACGCACAAACACACTCACACAAACAAAAACCCCAACAGAACAAAACCTTTTTTTTGCCCTTTGAAATCAATGTGCTATAGCTTGAACGACTTTTTCTTCTTTTTGTCAAACGAGGGCTCGGCTGCGAAGTCGGACGTTAGCGGAGCGAGACGAGAAGGGGAGGAGCCACTGAAGCTGGAAAAACCCACCGACTGAACATCAGCTGAAGGCAACGAACAGCAGCACACAAACAGCAGAAGAAGAAGAAGAAACCGAAAAACAGGAAAAGGTTGTTTCTCCCTCGGAGATGAATTCAGATTTTTTTTAAAAGAGAGAAAGAAGAAGTTTTCGTTCAAGATCTCATGGCGGCTGTGAGTTAGTGATGTCATGAAGAGGGGGGGTCCTTTACGGACAGTTTGGTAACTATGGCGATAGTGGCTTCCACCGTCCTGTACAGCATGTCCAGCATGTCAGGTGGGGGGCTGGCGCTTGGAAACACCTGGGGGGTGTGGCCACTGCAGCCCTCTGACCCCTCCCCCACCAACCCAAGGGCAGATGGAAGGTGGCGTCCTCTGAGAGGGGCGGGGCCAAGCTGCTGCTGGTCTTGGCGGCCGTCTCTTTCTCCTCCTTCACTTCCTCTGAGGATCCAGACATCATCGCCTCACCCCGCCCCTCCTCCCGCGGCCCCTCCCCCATCGCCACGCATCGCGGCGGGTCAGGTTCTTCTCCCTGAACAAACGCCTCCTGCAGCAGGGAGGAAGAGGAGGAGAACGAGGAGGAGGATGACGATGAGAAGCCTCCATCTTCTCCTCCTTGGGGGAGGAGTCCAGGTTTCCAGAGGATGCAGGGCCGGGTCAGGGGAGGGCGGGTCCTGCTCAGTACCCGGGTCGATCAGCGAGGAGGAGTCTCGGGTCTCCGTGTCCGAGGTGCTGGTGGGCGTCAGTGCCTCCTGGTGGTCGGGCCTCAGCTCACTGCAGGGCGGTAGAATGGAGGAAGAGGAGGTGGAGGCCACACAGGGCGGCGCTGCTGTGTCACCGGCTCGGTCGTCATCACTGCTCACCCTCCGCCGCTTCACCGGGGTCGCTCCTTCATCCTCAGCTGACGCACACACACACACACACACACACACACATACAATCAGCATTTTTAAGAATTCGTCCAAACTAAAACCACCACCGTCCACACTAACGCACGTCACATGACCATTCACGTACACTGGTCATGTGATGTAAACAGGAAGTAGGTGGTCTCCTCTGCAGTTGGTTGCTTAGTAACAGAAACTCCTCTGAAGGAGGAACAGTGAAGGTGAAGAGTCAGAGCAGGGACGACGAGGTGGAACTGTCACTGACAGGAAGTGTCACTGACAGGAAGTGTCACTGACAGGAAGTGTCACTGACAGGAAGTGTTAGCGACGCTTTGTGTTCACCGCTGGTCGTCGAGTCATGTGACTGATGAGAACCAATCAGGAAGAGAACGTCTTGAATACATGTGGTTTTACTTTTTGTTTTCTCAGAGGAGCGTGGACTTAAGACGTAAAAATAGAAACCGTGACGCGTTTCAACATTCACCTGAACTGATTCTGAAATGCTCTGTGTGTGTGTGTGTGTGTGTGTGTGTGTGTGTGTCTGTGTGTGTGTGTGGTGTGGTACCTTTGGCCTTGTGGTCCTTGGCCTCCAGCTCCAAAACGCTGCGCTGCTGAACGCACACACGACAGCGGCCCAGCAGCTCCTGCAGGGCGGGGCAGAGGGCGGGGTCAATGGCCTGAGGCGGCTGGACGGACAGCAGCAGCACCAACGCCCTCAGGTCCTAACGGAGCAGAGAGACAAATCAGAAGACGAGGTTTGTGTCTGAAGGAAACAAAGGTGTGTGTGTGTGTGTGTGTGTGCGTGTGCGTGTGTGTGCGTACAGCGTTGAGCAGGCCGCTCGTCTTGCTGAGCTCCAGGCGGTGAGCGGCGAGCTCGGGCTGCAGGCTGCTCTGTTCACTCAGCAGGTTCGTCACTAAAACACTGATGAGGTTGGAGCAGCTGGGACCCGACAGAACCTGGACCTGCACACAAAGGGTTTTCTTTCCTCAGAAAATAAATCCAGACGTCTTTAATATGAAAGGTTTTTAATGAACAAACAAACGACAAAAAGCTCAGAAAGACACGAACTGACGAAAATGTTAAACTGTGAATCAACACAAATGGTGACGACAATCGTACCTTGTGCAGGAAGTAGGTGAGGAAGGAGTACGCCACGTTGTTGTTGAGAAACATCCTCTCGTCCATCAGGATGCACTTGATGTACTCGCTGAACGCCGGATCGTCACACAGCAGCTTCACACACGTTTTAGCCAGAACAGACTGAGGAGACAACGACAGAGTCACTGACACACGACCGCAGCTTCTTCAGCCGACCAGACGATGGAGGACAACAGACCAGAGTCGTTTACCTGTGACTGACAGAGCTCCGTCCACAGTTTGGGGAAGAGAGCGAGGTGAAGAGGAAGTCCCTCGTACGCTATTAACACACCTGAGACACACAGTTCATCGTCACAATGTATTGACCATCTGACCTTATACACTAATGTAAAATCATTGTAGGTACTGGTTTGTTTTATTGATCAACACAAAGTGATGGTACGTACTGAGTTTGACGAGAGTGTCGGTGAATTTCTCGCAGTTGATGGCGACGCGACACAGGAGGTGGATAAACTGGTGGTAGGACAAGAAGTAATCCAGCAGCATCCGGTCGTACACCTCGTCTTTACCCTGGGGGGGGGGACGGAGAGAGAGAGAGAGAGACAGACACACAGAGAAGACAGAGACAGAGAGGGAGAGAGACAGAGAGAGGGAGAGAGACGGAGAGAGAGAGGGAGAGAGACGGAGAGAGAGAGACAGAGAGAGAGAGGGACAGACAGAGAGACAGACAGAGAGAGAGAGAGGGAGGGAGAGAGACAGAGAGAGAGAGAGGAGAGGGAGAGAGAGAGAGACAGAGAGGACAGAGAGAGAGAGAGAGAGAGAGAGAGAGAGACAGAGAGAGAGAGAGGGAGGGAGAGAGACAGAGAGAGAGAGAGGGACAGACAGAGAGAGAGAGAGAGAGAGAGAGAGAGACAGACAGAGACAGAGACAGAGACAGAGAGACAGAGAGAGAGACAGAGACAGAGACAGAGAAAGAGAGAGACAGAGAGAGAGAGAGAGAGGGAGACAGACAGAGAGAGAGAGAGAGAAGAGAGAGAGACGAGAAGAGAGAGACAGAGAGACAGACACACAGAGAGAGAGAGAGACAGACAGACAGACAGAGAGAGAGAGACAGACACAGACAGACAGAGACAGACAGACAGGTTATTGACCTCTGCTTCCTCAGTGTAGTTTAACATGACAGGCAGAGGTTGGACGTCTGTACCTTGCTGCTCTCCACCATCGAGGGCAGGAGACACATGTTGAGCTCCGGTCTCGGAGGCCGGATGTTGTTCTTAGCTCCCATCAGTTTGATGTTCTCTCTGCAGGGCAGGTACGGGCCGAACGACACTGAGAACACACACACACACACACACACACGTCAAACACACAACAAGAGGAACTTAGCCTGACGCCAACATGGGGTGAAAACCACAATCTATCAGTGTTTTCAGACATGAACTGTGTAAAATATCATCTGGATTTCTGTAAAATCTGGTAATAAAAGGCAGAGAGAGTTTTCAAAGACACTTGAATCATTAAAATCAACAGAGAGGAGGTGATGAAGAGGAGGAGGAAGAGGCAGCGTCTCACTGGGGATGTTGCTGTGGTGATAGGTGCAGTGGTTGTGCTGCAGGAAGGGAACCAGCGTGTGCAGGAAGTCGTGAGGACTCAGCAGAACGAGTTCCTTCAGAACGTCTGCGGGAAGCAGAAGAAACAAGGACGACACAGGACGGTTCAAACAAACAGCTCCTCAAACAACAAACTGCAGAGAGTGCTTTCATGTCTGGATCTGGTTTTACACACAGGTTGTAATATTTGATTTTCTACATAAAGCAGCTGCAGAGCGAAAACAAGTAACCATCAGAGAAATGGGTTTATCTCCGGCGAGGCGGCGTTTACCCAGGCAGGCGTTGCGGAGCTCGGGTGGACTGTACGAGTTGAGGAGGGTGAGCAGCTTGTGGGCGAAGTCGATTCTCTCCTGCCACTGGATCAGAGCCTGCTTCACATCTGGACAAGACAAACAAACACGGGGTCAAAGGTCATCACTGAGAATAAGACCAAGTGTTTCATTGGCTCATTCATATTCAGAAGCAGAAGCGGCCCGGCTCTCGAGGCTTCACCACGGTTCCCTCAGCTTCTTCATGGTTCGGACGCAGCGAGGCGTGTGCTCTGACCTTTGCGCTGCAGGTACGGCCGCGTGGCTTTGAGGACCGACAGGAAGATGGAGAGCAGCTCCACCAAGTCTCCGGTGACGTGGCACGCCGTGGCCTCGTGGTACATCATGTGCAGCGTGTTGAACGACTGCAGGGAACAAACCACAGAGAGAATCCTCTTCTTTACTAAATCAACAGCCGGACAGAGTTAAGCTGCGTTCACACCCGAGAACACAAATGTCTGAGTCAGCTGCGTCAATATTTACCTCTGCTACAGAGGTTTTATTTTTATCGAAGAAAAACAGAGAAAAGCATAAAATGGGAAGTTAAACACGACGACTGAAATGAAACATCATTTTATTCCCTGGACCTACTTCAGTCATGAGGATGAGTCCTCTGTTGAAAACCACCAGCAGTCGGTCCTCGTCGTTCTCCAGCAGAACCCTGAAGGCGCTGAGAGGAACAGCAGAACCAACATTTAGATCACCCCAGCATATTAAAGTGAGTGTGTGTGTGTGTGTGTGTGTGTGTGTGTGTGTGTGTGTGTGTGTGTGTGTCCTGACCTGATGAGCGTGGTCCAGCAGGAGCGTCCGTCCAGGCAGCGCAGGTAACAGCTGATCGTGGTTTTCTTAAACTGTTTGACGTCCTCGAGTTCTTCTTCTCTCATGTCGGCTCGCTGAGCAACAAACAGCTGCATCAGGTTGAACAGCTCCTCCACCGCCTGCAGGGGGCAGCACACAGCACGGAAGATGGATTACAAACTTTTATATCATGCACCACGATAAATACTATGTACTCTGGATTTATCCGTGATAGTTGGTAAGATCTTCTACTTTGATATTTTTGATGCCGATATGAAGTTTGTTATTGTGTTATAAGAATTGTGATTTGATTAAATATGACTTTTTTTTTTACCAGATGTCAGTTTCACTTCAGCAGATGAAAAATCTGTTATTTTAATAAAGTACTGTTACAGTTAATGAAAGTGAAATACAATTATGTGATAAAATAGTTAAACACTGTTAATAGAAGGTAGTTGAATAAAGTTCTGTTATAATGAAATGAACCAAAGCAGAACCACAGGTGCTTTTATTCTGAAGCCCCCGACTCCTCTGATAGGAGGTTCATATGTTTAAGCCGTGTCCGAGGTCAGTGGCGCTGGTCAACTTGTGGATTTATTCACTGTGACAGTTCTCTCAGTGTAAATTATAAAATATTTATAAAAAAATTAAATAAGTGGATTTTGTTCCTGAGAAGAAGATAAAACACATCGAGAGTTAAACGAAAACCCACCCCGGGGTACTGGCTGGCGTGGGGCGTCAGGTTCTTGAACGCCCACTGGATGTTCTGGTGGGAGGCGAGCTGGCGGGTGAAGGCGGGCGACTGCTCGCAGCACATGCGCAGGATGCCGTAGTAGGCGGGCAGCATGCCGCGGTTGAAGAGCACCACCTCCTGGTCGTCGTGGTCAGCCAGGATGTAGTTAAAGGCGATGTTCTTCGTCACCACGGGGTTCTGCACCACCAGCCGGACGTTCTCCGGACAGTCCACGCACACGTTGTACCAGAAGGACAGCAGCGCCTGCTTGTTGTGGTTGGTGGCGATGGCCGGCTCCGACAGTTTGGGCTGAAGACAGAGGGAAGAACCCGGTCAACACGACAGAAGCTTTCCACGAGGGAAGAACCCGGTCAACACGACACGAGGAAAGAACACGGGTCATAGTAGGAAGTGTCTTCACTATAAAGGCCTTCGCATGTCAACAGGGAATAAACGGCTCAAAGGTGCGACTCCGTCTCAAACATCCGTCATCGTACGTGAAAAAACGTGTCGAGGGTGCGAAGGCCTTCAGTCTTAAAAACGTAATAAATTAATAAATATTCTAAAATTATAGTTTCCTGAGCCAAAGGTCACGTCTTCATCCGCCAAATATTCACTTTTCTCTTTGTAAAACTGATAAAACCTTCAACCAAATAAATAAACCGAGTATTAAAATGACAAATGAATCTCAGCAAATCACTGAGCGGTACCTGGAAGAGGTTCCACAGGTCCATGAAGTATCCGGAGAACATGAGCTTCTCCGTCTTGGAGATGAGGCAGTAGGTCATGAAGCTGAAGTACTGCACCAGCTTGGTGGTGCCGTGAACGCTGGCGTCCACGTACAGCTTGGCGCGTCCCAGCAGCCCCAGCAGCAGGTTGTAGACCTGGTGGAGGACCACGGTGGTGTCGGGCGACAGCGGCAGCTCTCGAGTCGGCAGGTGAAGCGAGCGCGTGGAGCGGAACATCTGGCGGAAGGAGTTGCTGGGGATGAGGGAGACGAGGAGGTACGCGGCCGCTGCAGGAAACAGACTCAGAATCAGGAGAGAACCAACCATCAAGAGTCCTAAGAGCTGGATTTGAATTGGTCTCATCTATTTGCACTGTGTCTACTGGTGTCTACTGCGGCTGAGTCGGTTTCTCAGATTGAGATTCAACTGTGTGACAGCGTTTCCTGCACATATGACAATAACGTTTGGTTTCAATTGAATTCATCCGTGTAAATCATACGAAGGAGACACAGCAGTAGGCCGCATGGCAGAAGGTAAACTTTGAATTACATGTTCGGACTCGGGGGTAGTTGTGTGCCAGCAGAAAACGTTCCACCCAGTTCTCCATGTTCTGCAGAACCCAGCTGTGGGCCAGTTTGTTCCTGGGAGTCTGGACAGCCAGCCAGTCCAGACACTGGGACGGGTTGTACTCGATCACCTGGAAGAGAACACACAGGAAAGCTCTGTTGAAATGGGCTGTTTGCAGCTCATCTTGCTGAGACTGTAGAAGCGACTCACAACCCTGACTGACCCAGTTGTCGATGATATGAAGAGTAAAAAAGATCTTTCACCACTTTCAAAGTAAAAGCACTCGTGCCTCTGTTGACAGATTTAGACCATAGAGTCCTGGCATTTCGTTGAGTACATGGTTCTACTTTTATTCAAGGTAATACAGTGATCAAACCAGAAACCTAGCGTAGCAGACACAATCTCTGTGTGAACAAAAGACACAACAGATCAGCACATGCACCCAGTGCGGCCCTGGCATCAAGGCGATGACCGCCCGTCTATTCAAAGTTTATAAACGCGTCACGTGTCCAAATCGCACTGAATTCGTCACTGCGCTTCATCGGGCTCGTAACAATACACATGTCGAGTGTGAAGCTGATGAGATCTTGAGATATACGAGACAGATTTCTGGAATTAGCATGTAGAAATAGATTTAAATAGTTTTACTGCATGAAGCACTGTTCGTACTACGCGTTGAGCCTCGTTGTGAAGCACAGCGCCGACGGCTCGGTTTACCTCCCAGATCCTCTGCAGGATGAAGGACGCGAAGGAGGGCATCCCCGGAGGTCCGCCAGCAAACTCCATCAACATGGTCAGCAGCTTGAAGAAAGGATTAGCAGCCTGGAAGGAGCCAACACACAAATCACACGGACATGTGACGTAGAGGAACTTACCTCCGTCACCAAGGACCACATTTGGTTTGTTTGTCAGCAGATTACACGAAAACTTGACTTGAGGGAACCGACCATTTTATATTTGAAAATTATAAATATATTAAAACTGGAACCAACGGTCGGGCGTCTCCACCAACCAGGAAACAAGGTCACAGCCTCCATTTAATAAAGTTCACAAAAGTGTATTTGCATAACTTAATGATGTCACAGTGGAGTTGACCTTTGACCCCCCATGGTGTTATTGAATTGTCACGCTCGTGAAAATCAGAGGGATGAATGCCGACATAAAGAAAGAGTTTCGTCTGCGTGCTTCTTACCTCTGGAGTCAACTTAGCGATGGAGGTGAAGAGCATCGACACGATCTGCACAGAAAACAATCAGGAGATTAATAATCACAAGCATCAAAACAGAGATTGGAAGAATTTGGGAAAAACACCTACATGCTCGGCCAGGCGGTTGTTATAGCGACAGAGGCTGAAGATGAGGTTGCAGGTTTGTCTAATGTTGATTCCGTCTCTGATGTGCTGGAAGAGGAAGGGGAAGCCTTTCCCTCCGGTCAGCGCTGCCATGTCGCTCTGAGACAGAGTCAGATGTCTGCACACAGAGCAAACACCATCAGAGCTGCCGTCACTCGCTCACAGAACACAGGTTCAAAGCTCCCACCGGTGCTCATACCTCTCAGACCGAGACTGCTCCACCAGCAGAGCGATGAGGGCGATCATCTTCTCCAGAGCGGCAGGACGATATTTCTCCTCCGCCAGAGACAAGATGTCCTCCTCCTCGTCCTCCTCCTCTCCCTCCTCCTCTGACAACACCTCCACCTGAGGCTGAGGAGCGCACACTCGTCATGTACTGTTCAAGAGCTCGACTGACCTATCGACACATCGGCCGATGTGTTTGCTGATGTAAAACCTTTTATAGAATAGATAATGCGGAAAAGATCTGCATTTCACGTGAGAACTAGAATTGCTGCCCTGTACAACCAGTGCAGTTTCTATATATTAAAAAAACTAATTGAACTTTTGAGCCAAATTTGAAGGATCCTCACAAGAAGCTCTTCAGACAACATGTTCACGAGGTTAAAACGGGGTTCAGAGGTCACGGTGACCTTGACCTTTGACCCACATGGTGACATGTCGAGATCTGGTGTTCATAACAGTGGAATGTACAACACGGCTGCCGACATAAAAATATGAATATTTTATAAATTGAAGTTCAATTTATTTGGTAGTAGTTTTTTCCTTATTAACTATATTACAAATTACTATAATAAAGTTTAAGGTTAAACTGTTAAATATACAGGAATAATGACGTCCTAATATCGGCAGGGATCATAAATCGAGTCAGGTTCTACTCTGTTCCTCCTCTGAAGACATCATTTATGACTTAATACTCAATAATCACAACAGTAAAGATAAGAAGTAAACAGCATTAAGGCAAAGATACTGAATCAGTGTTTTAACTCACGTTCTCGGGGCCTTTGGTTCCCATGTAGAAATGCACCATGATGGATATAGCTTGTAGCGACAACAAGAACTGACTCTGTAGACACAACAGAAACTCTTTAAAGACGACTAACAACGAAATAAAATCACATTATCTGTAGAAACAATTCAAACTAAACTTCCGTTCAAAGATTATTATCAGACTCTAGTGTATTTCAGTACCTCCTCCTCTCCCATCTTGGCGAACTCGTAGAGAAAAGCAAAGTACTCCGTCAGGTGTTTGCTGTGGGGCTTGACTCCGTGCTCCATGATGGACAGGAGGGTTTTAACGAAGCGAGTGACGCAGGATCGGCTGCCGATGTCCTCCACCGGCCCGTCCATGTCGTCAGAGCTGAGACACGAGGGGGGAAAGACGGTTAGATCCCAACAAAGACTGAATTAAAGTTCCCTCTCTCTCTCTCTCTCTCCTCGACTCTTCCTGAGCCGAGTGTGTGTTTCAGTCTTTCTCCGAGTCCAGAGTGTCACAGACTCTGAGCGACATGCGGCTCCTCTCCGGATCTCTGTCGCCGTCAGACTCCACTGACACAACTGTGGGTGGCTGTGCTGCACACCTCTGATCGCACGACGTCCGGTGTGTCTCTGAAGTCGTGGAATTATTTACAGTTCGAGGTTTAAAAACAGAAAAAGGCTTAAAAATGTCTAATTCGGATCATTTAAAATGCTCGTCTGTGGCGTATAGACCTGCACTGAGCTCCAGATAACCTCCTGACATCCCCCGGACCCAAACTGTGTGGACACCCTCCGAGTTCATGTCTGAAAACAGCTTAATTTAGTCCGTTTCTTCAGAAATAACGATTTGGCCAAAACGACCAATCAGGAGCAACGTACCCGTCCTCCATGCCGGGCTGCAGGTAGAGGTGAGCGTGAACCGGCCGCAGCCTCTGGATGACGTGAATACACAACCTCTGGAACATCTGGAAGATGTTGGGAAACATTAGGTTACAATAGAGTTAGTATGTAGTTGACACAACCTGTTAGAAACAGCATATCGGACAGAACTCAGCAGAACTGCAGAAATACAACCCCGACCAGTCACTCACCTGTCTGACTATCTGATTGGGGCACTTGATCAGGATCTGCATCGGCCACCAGTTGTCATCGGCCATTCGATCCAAAAACCACTGAAACCACAGAGACAGACCAGTTGTTTCCAGTGCGCCTCTGTTCCCTCGACTCAAATCCGTTGAATTAAAAACACTCCGGAGACAATCGGAACAAAATCCTTCTGCACTGCGGTGAAATAAAAGAGCTGTGAACAAACCTCGCAGGCGGCCTGGCTGTTGTTGAACTGTTTGGTCAGGAGTTCGATCCACTGCAGCATGGTGGGCTGGACACACACACACACACACACACACACACACACACACACACAACACCACACCACAACACACACACACACACACACACACACACCACACACACACACCACACACACAACACACCAACCACACACACACACACCACACACAATATGAATACAGACACACAATCTGACAATCGCTTCCTCCCCCAAAGAGGTGGTTTGTTTGTTAGCAGGATTAAATCACTGAACTTGGTGATAGGATGAGACATAGACTTTATTTCTCTAACATTGCGAGTTGGGATGATTTCTTTCATTTGTTTCTATATTTTCACTGATAAGATTCTGGGAGAATAAGTCATGGATCCTGATAAAGACAATCAGACATGGTTATGGGACTGATATTCATGAGTGTGTGTGATTTGAGGTTGGGCATCTACTGAGTGACGTTCTACGCCCTGTCACTCATCTCTAGATGATATAGATCTACCTGCTGGTAGGATCCACTCTTTGACCATAAACTCACAGTAAAAATGTAAATAATGTTAATAATAATAATAATAATATGAAAGGTGATTTACCTTCTCCTTAGAGTGAATGAAAGTCTCGAGAACAAATGATGTGCTGAGCTGGAAAAGAAAAAGACAATTCACATTTCAGACCAATGCTCACTTCCCCTCCTTCACCGTCTCTCGTCTGTTTCACATGATGTTGTGTGTGTGATCTGCACGGACACACAATCAACCAGTGTCGTCCTTTCTGTGTTATTGTCCATTTGGGTTGAAATCTGACTGTTGATTAGGCAAAAATCTAAAAAAAAACGGATGATTCCCCTCGAATGCATTAAAGTTTTGACAACGTTAAGTTTAGAAAGTTCAGATATTTGTGTTAAAATGAGACGAGTGGAAGTAAAGAACAGGTAGATGAAAAACCTACTTCAGTACAGTAAAGAAGTATTTGTACATCGTTACTTCCCACTTCTGATTTTAAATCAGCAGTAAACTCCTCCAAACCTTGGTTTTACCAACTCCCCGTCCTGCTCAATCGGAATTTAGCTTCAAAAACTAATGTCGAAGGTAGAAATGTTGTCTGGTGTAGGATTCCTCACCTTGGCCGTCATGAGGGAGACCGCTTTAGGGTCTGGCAGAGTGCTGGGGATGCTGCTGCAGAGCTGCCACATAAAACTAAAACACAAAACACAAAACAAGACTGAGACTTGTGCAGTCGTATATATGAGCAAATAATCATGTGTGGGTATCGATTGTGATTTAATTTCCATCGATTTGAATTCTCACCCGAAGTAGGTGTGTTCAAATATGTTCTTGTCCTGGAGAAACTGCATGTTGTCGTGCCAAATCCACTGAGAGACACAGACATGTCAGAGGATGTCAGTGTGAAAACAAAAGGACTTAAATCATTTAAACGTAGATCAAATTACCTCGAGCAGATCAGGAGAGACGTCGAAGTTGAAGTCCTTCCCGTTCTCCTCCTCCAGATCCACTCTCTTGTAGAAGAGCATGTAGGCGCTGTGCGTCTGAGGACAATCCATATTTCATCGTTAGCTTCTCCACCATCTGTCTGGGTGGTTTGAACGTTAATTACATTACATTTAAAGTCCTCACCTTCTCAAAAGAGAAATCCATGAACTTGTCAGTGACTGAGTCGTAGGTTTTGGTCTGAAAAGATAAAACAAAGTGGGTGAGATCAAAAGGTGAGAGGTGGAACAGCGTGGCGTCGCTCCTCCTCGGACCGCAGCTCGTACCGTCATCTCTCCTCCGAAGCACTCGGACGCCAGCTGGGCGGAGTCGAAGGGCTTCACCTCCGCGTCGTTGAACAGGTACCTGCGAGCAGTTTGCTTGGTTTAGACACAGCAGCTGTGCGAGACTTTAAAGAACTGAAAATCGAACATGAATCCTCCTGCAGCCCGGTTCCCCCTCTCACCACTTGTTGTTCTTGTAGGCGTGCGGGTTGACGATGTCCCTGATGAAGCTGTAGTAGTGGCCGCCGTCGCCGTGCCCGTGTGCACCGTGACACCGATCAGGTCGTACTCGTAGCTCTCCGTGACCTTCGCCTCGCCGTCCTCCCGAAAACCTGCGACACACCAACCCAAGCTCAAAAACTTGTTCAGGAGCATTTTTGATGTTTAGTGGAGAAAACTTTTAGTTTGCAGTGATCTTTGTTTTCAGGGAGATACACAAGTTGTCACAGTTTGCGACAGCTGGTCTCAGACCTGCCCTGGTGGAACGTATTCAACTCTGTAAATCTCAATGAGCAGACGAACCCTCTTTCCGCTCCCCTTTCCCCATGAGGAAGTCCTCTGTGTAAGGCGTCATGTCGAGCCGCAGGGGGAATGAAAAGTGAGTGTTGACCTTCTCCTTCATCATGGTCACCATGTTGAAGGTGTAGCGCATGGTGTTGAAGCTCAGGATGCGAGGCAGCTTCTTGAAACAGGCTCTGTGGGAGAGAGGAACAGAGACCGGGTCAGAGACCGGGTCAGAGACCGGGTCAGACCGAGGACGTGGAGGGAAACTAAAGGGCCTCGAACACACAGGGGATGTTCCTCACCTTTTCTCTGCGCGGACCTTCTTGCCACACTGGGAGCAGGTGTACATGTTGTCGCCCTCCAGAGTGTCCTTGATGGTCACCTCATCCAGAGATTCCTGAACGAACCACAGAGAGAATCTGTTTATAACTCTTGCTGTTGAATATTGAAGACCTGCACTAGAGTCCGGACATTTTCCTGAAACTAGTCAGTTGCTCTGGAGCGTTTCCTGGTGAAATGTCAGAGTGAGTCCATGTGAGAAGGAGGAGGAGCTTCCAAAGCGACGGCCCACTGGACCGAACTCTGCTCGTTTCATCGTCAACGTCCGAAGTCACTCCCTTATTGTTCTGATTGTTTATTGTGACTTTTGCATTTCTGTTTTCTGTGCGTGTGTGAGACGTGTCACCGCCACAGTTTGTGTTTGTACTCACGTAAATGTTCTTCATGTCTGCTACTTGACATCGGACTGTGTAGAACTCCTCGGCCGTCTGGCTGACGTGGTCACAGTCCTGCGCGACAAACACGACGCTTTAACTTTAACATGCACGACACTTGGATTCGCACTCTAATAATAAATGTCCAAAACAGATGAAAGGGAAAATTAGACGTATGTAAATAAAGCAGGATAAAGAAGAGACTCAAAAAGAGGCGAAGCTTGGGTCCTCACAACATCTGAAGCAAACGTCTCATTTTAGAAATACAAAAATCAGGATTCTTTACATTTTAATAATCCTCAAATCAAATGAATCTCAAACTCACCAGAGAAACCACGTTGTTGGTGATGACGCCTCCAAACAGAGTCTTTACGGTGTTTTTCTGAGAGTAAAGAAAAACAAGACGATTCATAAATACGACAGAAACACATTTTTATTAACTTTGACATTAAGAAGAAGAAGAAGAAGAAGGGTTTACCAGCTCCTGCGACATCTCCTCTATCTTGGTGATGAGGTCGGTGAAGAACTCCGTCATGTCCTTCTGCTCCCCGGTGTTGAGCGGCTGTTTGTCCATGGTGTAGGTTTTACAGAAGGGTCGGGGGTTGTATGCTTTCCTCTCACTCTCCTGGACAGACAGGGCGGTGGCAGCACAGGTGTCAGATGAAGTATCAAACACACAGCTCATCATAAACCACTGAGGTCAAGCAGATAAAACCAACAACCAGTTTTATCCAACTGACTGAAAGACTTAGTACCCAGCAGAAACCCTGTGGATGTAACGTTAACGTGGGATAAGAAAACGTTAGAGGAACAAACTCACCATGAGATACGTGAACATCTTCTGCAGCTCCAGCAGTGTGGTCTTGTGTTTGATATCCTCAGCATACTGCGCACACACACAACACACACACACACACACACACACACACACACACACACACACAATGAGAATCTACATGCTTTCTTGAATTTGAAGGATCTCTTTTTCTGAGACAGAGAAGCAGCTTCCTGTCCGTCTTCCGAGGCACTGACCTTGGCGGTGAAGACGGCCTGACGGGCCTCGGGGATCATGTAGAGCTGCTGGATGGTGGAGGCCAGGTAGCAGGTTGCTCCCAGGTTAGTCAGACCCACGAAGCGACACTCAGCCCGGACGTCGTCGTGGGGCCAGTAGTCCCACTTGTACGGGGCGTGAGAGGCTGCAGGGAGGAGAACCAGATTTAACCACATACTTTATAGATGTTTTCAGACAGGCAACCAGAGAGAAGGCTCCGGACTTCCCCTGCCGGCCCTCTGGTAAAACTCTGCATAATGATCCTCCAGAGGATTCACCGCAAGCGAACGGGTGTGTTACTGACGTTTTGAAACATGTGACGGACGCAGAACTGACGTACACGTAGAGGCAAGGACGAATGTGTCAAGAGCACTTTTGATGAGAAGAGCCGACACCAGTGTGGATGTGCTGGAAACAAAAATGTGACGCAACACCTCAAATAGACAAGCATAGAAATGTAAGCGGCGACTTGCTTGTCCAGGTTTTCACGAACGACGGCTGCAGTAAGTTACTCTGCTTGTTTCATTGTCAACATCCAATGTCGCTCACATGCGTCGGGATCCAGTTTCTGTTTCTGTGTTGACGCTTTGTATTCGTGCTTTCCTTGAATGCGTGAGTGTCTCGGCCGTTTACAGAAGGTTCAAAGTTTCGGTTTCCGCTTGTTCTGTCTCTCCAGCATTAATCCCACCTGAAGGGACAATGGCTTGTGGATGAAGACAGATTTCACTGTAGCAAAGCTCAAATTGAGTCAGATCATCGTCCTTCAGGACTTCAGACACAGAGTGTAGCCTGCAGACGAGTTTCCTACCGCGACGAGCAGAAGACTGCTGGACTCGCACTGATCACGTGGGCAGACACGACTCTAAATAATAATATATATATTAAATGGCTTTTCAGATTTCAAATTGTGGTGAGGATCTGTTCCGGTCCTGCTCTCTTTATGTTTTGTCGTAATAACCATTGCACCCATGCAGCAGCCTGTGTCCTCACCCTGCATGTGCTGTGACATGACCCAGTTGTGGAGCAGCCGGTAGTTCTCCACCGAGCCCTTCACCGTCTCCACCAGCAGGTCGTAGGCGGCGGCCCGGGCGGCGTGGGATTTGCACTTGGGCTGAGCGCGGTCGGCCAGGCTGGGCAGGAGGAAGAGGAGGTTGTGGACATCCCGCAGGAACTCCTGCCCCTCGCGGGAGAACTTGAAGGGAGGCTTGTGCTTGAGGACGCTGGTGGCGAGACGCAGGAGGCCGGTGAGCCCGTCGTCCTCGATCATCCCGTCCAGCTGGTCCAGGATCTCGCGACTGGCAGAAGAACACAACCAATATTAAACATGTCACTTCTCTACAAGCTCTGATTTGAAGTCTGAGGGGAAATAAGCTCAAAATGAGCAGAAACAGTTATAGTAATAACGTGAACTGAACATCCGCCCAACAAAGTCTGTCAGGTCGTTAAACCAGATTATTTTAAATCACTTAATTTGCTAACAACTATAAAAATAAACCAGCGGTCGTCACAAACACACACTGGAATAATCGAGTATTCCTGCAATCTGTTATCGCAACATCTCAGAATGAAGACATTTCAGCAGCACAAAGCTTCCTGCGAAACCTCCTTCGAAACAGTGAAAGTCCTCGATTTGTTTTGGACTGTCTGACCTCCGGATGCAGTCGGCGAGGTGGCGAGCCAGAGCGTCCAGGTCCAGCAGCGTTGTCTGCATCGCGCCGGCCAGCGACAGAGAGGGAGAGACCTTCTGTGAGTTCAAACAGACCAACGCTAGCAACACTTCCATGAAACATCAATACTGTAAACAAATCACACATCGACCAGCTGACAGCGGCATCACTGCTGAGCGCCGAGGAACGAACCTGGCTGGCGTCTTTGACGTGGATGTTGTCGATGAGTTTGCAGAGCAGCCAGAAATATTCTTTACAGCCCGTCCTCAACAGAGGCTCCTCTTCATAGTCCTCCACCTGCAGACACGTTACAATCAAAGCAACGTCCACACGTTCTTTACTGAGGAGCATGCTAATAACATGAAGTTAAGTCAGAAACATCAAGCTTGAGACGCTTTCACACCTTTGTCAGCTTTTCAGTTTAGTCTGAACCAAGATATCAGGTTCCGAAACTAAACGGGTCAAATGGAAACAACGGAACAAAACGAGAAAACGTTCTCAGGGTAATAACGATTCCTCCAAACAGCGCCCGTCTGCGCCCAGTGTGTCCCAGCGTCTCTGAGCATTAATCCCACCACACGGACAATGTCTCACAGAAACTTGAGTTCACTGTAGCAAAGCTCAAATTGAGTCAGGTCATCGTCCCCGAGGACTCCTGACACAGAGTGTGGCTTGCAAACAAAACTCCTTTGTGTGTAAAGGTTCCTTCTACGAGGGTCAGCTGGAGCGTGAGAGCAGGTGTGTGTGTGTGTGTGTGTGTGTGTGTGTGTGTGTGTGTGTGTGTGTGTGTGTGTGTGTGTGTGTGTGTGTGTGTGTGTGTGTGTGTGTGTGTGTGTGAGAGAGAGTGAGACTCACCCTCAGCGGTTTGAGGGCCTGTGCGTCAGGCAGGAACTTGAGCAGCGTGGAGGCGGCGAGCAGCAGGAAGGATCTGTTGATGGACTCTACTCCCTCCAATCCCGACAAAGAGAGCTTGTAGAGGCCATTACACGCCTCGTGTCTCACTGCCGGCTGACAACAACAACGACGATGAACAAATTACACAATAACCCGATGAAAACAAAGGGGAGGACCTCATCCAGGGTCAGTGAAGATGACGCTGTCGTGTTGTTCCTGTAACTTTCAAGTGTCTGTCTCTCTCCGGGACTTTCCTTCTCTCGTGTTCAGATCATTTACGATCACGTGACGATGTGGTGGACTTTGAATTAGGACTTCCTCTTGTTTTCCTCTGATGTTGAACATGTTGAACATTCAGGCATCTCAATTGAGCCAGGCCCATTTATCAGCTGGCCAATAACAATCAGCTGATATGACAGACATGTTGGTATCAGTGACTGTTTGCAGATAGGAAAACTTTTACTTCACAGGATGTTTAATACTGGAAATATCTGCTTTTGTGTCCTTATTTTACATCAAAACTATTTTATTATCCTGATCAAAGTTCTATATAGTTGGTTTAGAGTTAAACTGTAAAATATCAAGCCTCAATTCCATTCCTTGTCATAAAGGTTTGATATCCACATGTTAGGAATCACTGAAAATAGTATTTAAATATATGTATCAGCTGATATAGATATTTTTTACTCCCTAATATCCGTGTCGGCCTTGAAAAATCTGCCAGGTTCTAATTTAATCTTGTTGGTGCCGTCAGTTTTCTGTTGTATCAATCAACTTTCATTACTGACACTGTAAGATTGAATGCACACGTTGCAGTGTATTAAATGTAATGCTCCAAAATCATAAATAAAATGTCTGGTTTAAGAGAAAAGCTGAGAAACGCTCATTCACTTTCTGGCAGCCAATTTGTTTAGCTTAGCATAAAGACTGCAAACAAAGGGAAACAGCTAGCCTGTCCACCAGTAGCTTACGTTATTTCTCACTTAACAAGAGCGTTCATTGGTGACAGGATTGATTCCAGACTCCTGCGGGGCTGGAGGACGTTTCGATCGGCTCACCTCGGGCACCAGCAGGGTGAGTTTCTTCAGCCAGTCGTGGAGGTGGTCGCTGTCGGCCAGACTGGACTTCACCAGGGAGGAGCAGTGAGCCCAGCTCACCAGCAGCCACATGGAGTAGTGGGTCACTGCAGGTAAACACAGGGTCAATAACAGACCTGCACCCACGTCCTGAGCTTTTCCTGAAGTTTCCTCCATGTGAGAACGTTAAATTCGGTTGTTTACTTCCCGTGTGAACATCGTTTAGAACAATTTCTCACCTTCGTGTCTCGACCTGTGGTCAGACTGAGCCTTCAGAACTCTGCACAACAGACAGAAAGTATGGATGTCAGTATTTTAATGCCACTTTGCAAACATCCCAAACTTTTCTTTAAAACGAGTGTCACCTGTGTGCGAGGTTGTCGTAGGTGTAGGCCACGTTGATCAGACGCTGGATGAGGTTGGTGCCTTGCACGAGGCTGAGGAACACCTGCAAACCAACACACAGATCAGCTGGTGATCGATGACAACACATCAGATCGCTTTGCTCCTCCAGCCGGTGCCGTGTTTACCTCAGTCAGCCGAGGGATGTGCAGACCTTTCCCGTGATCGACGGTGGACTTGCGGGATTTGCCCGGCCACGCCCGTTTCCGCTGGCTGTCTGCGAGGCCGGACCAGGAGAAGACGTCGTGGTAGGCCAGGTCCAAGTCCGCAGGGTCCACCGCAAACTGGCAGATCAGCTTCAGCAGGCAGGCGAGGCAGTCGAGCAGCCACTGCAGAGCAAACAGAGAGGGATCAACAACACTTTGATATCATTGAAAAGCTGCGACTGAAAACTAAACTCTTTTGTTAAGACCACGCTGTCTCACCACAGTCCAGGACTCCTGGTCTTTGGGCTCCAGGATGCCCGAGTTGAAGATCTCCAGGAGCAGCTGAAGACCTCCGGATGAAACAAACTTCAGGAGAGAACAAGAGAAAACAACAATCACCAGTGAGCGGTGCGATTCTTCAGCTGCTGGTGTCTGTGGTGTCGGTGGTGTCTGTGGTGTCGTGGTGTCTGTGGTGTCGGTGCTGCGTCATACCTTGCAGCTCCAGGTGTTCTTGCTGTTTTCTATCTGATCCTCACTGGAGTCGTCCGAGTCCGGATACAGGTCACTGTAGCTGCCCTGGAAACACACGTCAGGTCAGATACAAGAAGAAACGAGCACAAACGCACAATGTGTGACACAATGTGTGTGTATATAATATATATCATAGAATGAAAATAAAGACGGACGACAAACACCTACAAAAATCAAAGTAGACGTTGAATAAATGTTTGTCGGCTTGTTTTTTGTTGAAAACTACTAAAAGCTTCAAGTCAAATTCTAAATCCAGACTTTACAGATGTACGGGAGCTCATGACGTTTTTTCTGAAGTAACAACATTATTTTCTGTTTTGATGAGATAAAAAAAAAATTCTGGGGAATTAATGAGACGATCTCAAAATCCCCAAATAAGCCAACATGTCCCCTTTGGGTAGTTTGCTGTTGTGCTGTCTGAAGTGTTCCTCTTACGGTGGACTCTCTGTGGATGCGTCGGTTGGGTTTGCCCAGAGCTTCGATGATCTCCAGAGCGTACAGCAGCTTGTGTGGACTTTTAATCCTCAGCAGCTCCTTCCAGCACAGACCCTCCCCGTTCTACACACACACACACACATAAAGGTATTCAGTGTTTGACAGTAAATCACAGCACGAGAAAAGTGATCTCTCTTTTCCCTGTGTGGTTGTTAAGTTTGCAAAAATGACAGAGTTGTTTGGCGAACGTGGCGACTGACCGTGTCTTCCGAGATGTTCTGGAAGGCCTGCAGCATCTTGGGACACGTGGGAAGGAGCATCAGCAGCTCCCAGACCCGACGAGACAGATTCTCTGCGTGGAGGTGAAGCTCCTCGCACCGTGCGCTCTAGATGAAGCACAGGGTTGAATTTCACGGTTATAGAATAAGATGATACAGTTTTGTTTCCTGAGGGTTACGTTTAAACACAGAATCTCTCACCTCGGGCTGTCTTGGACCTTTTCGGTGCCCGGACTGGGCGGTTTGAAGCAGGCCAGCATCTCCAGCAGGTCGAACAGCGTGGTGAGGTGAGGCTCCTGGAGGAGCAGCAGCATGGGGATGTGCTCCTTCTGTGGAGGAGGCAGACAGGAGGCCGGCAGCTGGATGCCCTCGCCCTTCCTCTCCCTCCGCGGCGCTCCGAGAGACACGAACACCATCTGGGAAGAAGAAACACCAGCACGACCCTGCGATGACATATCTGTGTTGTACAACGTCAGTTAATTTTGACAGTTTCTATCCAACTACACACAAAAAAAAGACTATTACTTCTGCCCTGTGGCCGTGTGCCTCCGCCAGCCAGACTAGTTTCAGTCCACATTCACTGTGACCTTTGACCTCTCAAATCAAATTATCTTTGAAGTGACAACTGGTCCAAATTAGACCTTAGAATTCTAATCAGGACAAGCAGAACAAGCAGAACAAGCAGAACAACTCATTTTCTATCTGTGTTCCAGATACATCAGCTTCCCCAGAATGAGGTCACCGTGACCTTGAGCACCAAATTCCAATCAGTTCATCCTCGAGTCAAACTGAACGTTTGAGACGGATTTTATGAAATTCCCTGAAGGTTTACTTGAGCTATCGTGTTCACAAGAAAATGGACAACCAGACAACACAATGCCTCCGGTTACAGATCAGAAAACTGAAAACTGAAAACTGAAAGGATTAAATGGACCCATTGGATCTTTTAATCAGGCTTCAGTTTTCAGCTGAACTGAATTCTGACTTTTTATTGGTTCCTCTGAGACACAGAAATATATTTGACTGTTACCTGCATGTCTTTGAAGCCCAGCTCGTGCAGAGTCTTCTCATCGTAGTCAGTGGTGAGTTCGTGGCCGGAGGAAATCATCCTGACGGGTCCCATCAAACCACCTGCAGGACACATGGACAGACGTCACACACAAGCCGGCAGGAGCTTTCAGGACAAAGGGTCAAAGGGACAGAGGCTGCAACTCTTTACCGGGGAAGTCTGCCGGCTGCCGGCTGCTCTGGCCGAACTCCTGCAGCTGAGCCTGCTGGTTCATCTGCTCCTTCTGTAGGTTCTCGTACCAGTGGGTCACCTCAGCTCGCAGGTCGGCCACCTGGTCACTGGGGTACATCTCGATCGTCATCTACAGAAACACAACACACCGACATGAACCTGGGCTGGATCCACTCGTGATGATAAACAAGGACATTCCGGGCGTCCACTACATCTTGGAGACAGCAATGGATTCTACGTGGGGAGTGACGGTTTGTTGTGTCACCTTGTCGGGGAGGCCGGCGGGCTGACAGACGATCCTCAGCGGCAGAGACTGTTTGTCGCTCAGAGCCTTCAGGTGGCTGCTGATTCCCGTCCCCTCGATCTGCCACTGCCGCAGGTGGTACGCAAACCTGACAGGAGCCGGACAGGGTTATTGAGACATGGTCAGTGTTGGACAAACGGTTCTGTGACACTGGGGCTACTTCCATGCTAATACTCTGGTTTTAAAAGGAAAAACGATGTAAACGGGATGTAAACGTGTCTGGGGTGGGCCTGTAGCGTACCTGCGTCTAAAGGCCTCCAGGTGGGTCTTGAGCATGAGCAGCCCCCTCTCGATGCTGGTCAGGCTGGAGTGAGCGTCCTTCTCCAGGTTAGCGGACGCCATCAGCAGACTCTCCATACACTTCCTGATAAACTCCTGCTCCTTCTCCAGCCCCGTCTTTCCCGCTGTAGATGTCAACATGTCAACACGACATAACGCAGGGTCAAAAGGGGGACATTTAAAAATCACTGGGAACTTGAATGTGTTATGACCCGGATCAAGGGACCCGGACATTCGTGTTCTCACATACAGAACCTCCAGAACATTTCAGGAAAAGGTCAGCTTTAGATATGAAATTCAATCTGTAGCTCTCTGATATTCAGTACATGACGTGTTGGAGGTGAACTGACCGTTGATGTAGTAGGAGTTGATGTACTGGATGGCGGCCCGGCTGATGTCGGCAGACTGTGCTCTCAGAGCGATCCCCCACAGCTGGTCCATCCCACACAGCTGGAGAGACACAAGAGAGTGAGCGTTAAGCCTCGGCTCTGATCGGACTGACGACAGGGTGAGTGTAGAACGTCGGAGGTGAAGATAAAAGGACAATTAAAGAAGCGTGTGTGCACCTCGCAGCTGGAGGCGTTGTCCAGGGCGCTGGTGGCGAGGCGGGCCAGGTTACAGAGGTGCTGGAAGAGGTTGAGGCCTGTCATGCTGATGGTCTCTGGCTTCAGCTGAGGCATCTGGAGGCACAGACACGAATCAACACACAGCTGCTGCTGCTCCAGTTGTTCTGATATTTATGTCTCAAAGCTCAGATAATTCTCCACAAACCGGCTTAAAGAGAACAAAATATTTAAAAGATTCCAAGAAATTCCATGAGCAGAGAAAATCCTCAAACTTAAAACTTCACGAAAAATATTCTGACATCAGACAAGTTCAGTAAACTTCTTATTCGTGAACACTGCGTCCTCGTCTCTACCTTCTCCAGGAAGAGGTGCTTGTAGGTCTCCATGCCCATTGCATGCTGGTCCTTGCTGCGGACCTGGTTGAGGAACCAGTGCAGCGCGTCATCGTAACACTCGGCATCCTCCACCAGACAGTGCCACAGGATGTCCACCTGCTCCAGACTCAGTCCTGAGGGACGGAAACAGCCGTTTGACTTCTTGTTTTTAACAAACCAACAGAGTGAAAGTGGAGTCGGACCTTCTCTGCCCCGTGGTTCTCCTTTCCTAACTGCCTCCGTACCGCTCCTGTGTGTCGTCCAAGTGTCCGTGAGCCGACTCGAAGCGGCTGAAGACCTGGTGTAAAGGACACCGGGACGACACCACAGGAGCAGTATGGAGGGATTATACAGGAATCGATGCTGTGACCCTTTACTGTGACCTGAGGGTTCTTACCGTCTGTGTCTGAGGCTTTAAACATTGTTACACGTTTGCCATGGGCGATCAAACTGGGCCAAATGTGGTAAAAACTGCTAAACGGGTTATATTCCATCCTCATCAGTGTTATGTAATCTTCTCTCAGACCCACACACACAGCGGGAGCATTGTTCTCGGCAGTGTGCGGCTCAGGTTGCATAATGAGGTCTATTTTAACATCGTTGCCTGAAGCCTCACAGAAACACCAGACACGCACCGAGTACACGAGTATCTGCAATGTTCTACAAATCTAATCTGAGTTCTGATTGCATTTCGAACTTCTTTACTCCAGGCCGCTGCCTTCGACTCAGGAAACCTGGAGAGACCTGAGCCTTCTTCGGAGAGACATTGACAGCAACGTCTGTGGATTATCAGGAATAACACAAATATCATTTCTGCAGAGATGTGCTGATGTTTTTCTCAAGTTTTCATTGTTTTGAGAACCAAAAACTAAATTCCACTGTGGTGGCAACAGATGTTCAAGGAGTCAAGACTCCAAACTGTCTGTAGCTCGATGTCACGAGGGAAGCTTGAGGAATTATGCTGTTTTTTCCTGATTCATCATCGCTGGTAATATCCACCATAAAATTAAATCAGCAAACTGATCAATGGTTTATTTTAGAGTTGATCACCGCTGTCCTTCTGTCTGAACAGATTTCCAGTAAACTTTGAGCAAGGATTTTACAAGTGGGTGGATTCAGGAATTTTGAATCACCTTTTTTTTAAAAAACATTGTGACATGGGGCATTTTTGGTGCAGCTTGATTTAACTGAAGGGAACAGTTGGGCCACATGAAGCTGAGTCTTACTGAAGTGGTCTGGAGATCCCAGCGTGGAGAAGACACAGGTGAGGAACTGCAGGCGGACCTGGACCTCCGCACTGTGGCTGTAGCTGCAACAACAACAACAACAACACACGAGTCATTTTATTTCATCTCGAGCTTCAAGTAAATCTCAAATATCTTCAGGGATGAAATCAGGAGCTTCCTGTGACTGAGGCGAACGTCCCGACAGACTCACAGTGCAAACTTGTGCCGCTGCTCCCGGACTTCGTGGATGTAGTGTTGCAGGTTGTCGAAGAACAGTTTCATCATGTGCAGCTCTTTCTCCGCCCACCTGACCAAGACAAAAACATCAGTACGAGGCATAACGGATCCATATTTTAACTCTTCTGTTTCTGATTCAGGAAGTGTCTGAATTTACAGCTTCAGGTGTGAGGTCTCTTCTCCACCCTGACCTAAACGTACAGTACATGGTTATCGAAGGAGTTACTTACATGGTGATCCAGTGAGTGTCGTAGCTCGAGCCGAACTGCTGAAAAGTGCCAAATAGTTTGGGTAGTAGCCGCAAGGAAACCACAACGGACCTAAGAGACGATGAAAAGATGAGGATCAAACGCAAGAGGGTAAGAAAAAGAAAGAGTCCCAGTGAAAACACGAGTCTTCTAGGCCACTCCTACCTGTGATGGGCCAAGTTGTCCAGGCAGCCCTCGATGAAGCGCATGCGGATCTGCCTGTCGGTGAACCAGCAGACGAGCGAGCACAGCAGCTTCTCCGCTTCATTGATCAAACCTTCAGACAAGTGAATCTAAAAGAAACAACATTTGATTCCACGGGTAAAACTGACACGCTTTGTTTTAGAAGCATTAAATTAACCCTTTTAAACTGAACATATTAATAACCTTTAAGACCTTGATGACGTTTGCGTGCTCCTCCCTCTAGAGCCAGATGAGATGTGTGTGTTTGATATGTTGTGACTGAAACTCACGGGACAGGCTGAATGCTTGATGGGAAATGTAGTTTGTTTGTTTAATAGCGACGACGGCTGAGGATTTCAGTGAGGGGAGCGATGTTGAAGCCGATTGCCGCAGAGTTTCATTGATTCAAACAACGATGAAAATAATGAAGAAGATTAAGAGCAAGACTCAGTCTGTAAGAGACATGTTGGAGGAAGAGGAAGAGGAAGAGGGATCTCTGCGAGTTTGTCAGCATTAAAAAATGTTCATGAACTTCAGGGAATAGTCACTGATTTGCCATAGATGCTAATAAAAGCTAAACGTTAAAGCTATCACACGTGTTATTGTATTTCAGGTCTCTACGGCGAAGAAATGTATGTTTTTGTAAATGTTGGTAATTCTTTCAGCTCTTCAGAAAACCTCAGCTGATGGTTTTCATACTGGGCCTTAGGTCTTAATGGGTTGAAATAGAATTTGAGTGAATAAAAAGAAGCTGTACCGCGTCCTCGTCCTGCACCAGGTCCCACAGCAGAGTGTTGCCCTTCTTACAGACGTTGTCCAGGTTGATGTCGGTCACAGCGTGGCTGCTGGAGTACTGGTGCTTGTGAACGGCTGGACCTGCAGAGACAAACAGCCCTCACAGAATCAGCTGCTCTGCCTCTTTGGTGGGATGTGCACACAGTAAAGCCTTGATGAGCTAGAGGCAGACATAGTGGAAACAGCTCACCTTGCACCAGGTGCTCATGGTAGATGGAGGCCAAGTTGGGGAGGTGCTGCTGGAGGTGGGAGCTGAGCTCAGCGTGGGAATTGATTTGGACCAGCTCCTCTTCGCAGCCCGACTCCTCGCCGTCAAAGTCCGCCATGTTCTTCTCTGACTTGGCGCTGACCTGGGAGCTGCTGCAGCTCACATCGTCGGCACTCAAATTGTCCTCCACCATGGGACTGAGCGGGGAAGATGGGGTTTTATAAAAGTGTGTTTACAGGGAAGTAAGAGTTAAGATGGCCACAGAGTCACAATCAACACCAGTGGCAAGATCTCTATATAATGTACTGTGAATATTCATGGTCCCCAGAGGTGTCCTGGCAGTTCTATCACCACCATCAAAACAAAATATAAGAAATCTACACATAAAACACAGAAGACACCAAACCTCTGGGCAGAGCTTCTTTGGATGTTATGCAGAATGAATGAAAAGCTTTCACGCAAAAATACAATAACTGTGAAACACAAATGTATTTTTCTGGGCTCAAATAAAATCAGCTCTGACTTGTAAAACTTTTGTCTTCAAATGTTTGATTTGCTTTTATTTAGTTTCTGTCATTTTGCTGCTTCGTGTCCTTTAAGTCAACTTCCTTGTCTGTTTTTTTTATTTTTGAGTTTTACTTCTCGTTAGGTTTTGTAGCGTTGTTCAGAAAAGTAGTATGTAAATAAAGTTTGATTATTATATCATCCTATTTTTACTGAACCATATGAGGGACAGAGACGGCCTCACCCTTCATGATGGTGGTGATGGTGGTGGTGGTGGTGGTGATGGTGTTGGGGTCCGATGAAGCGCCGGCAGTTAAAAAGGTCACTGCCCATGGCCTCTCCCAGGAAGTCCCCGGGCCGGGGCAGACAGGGAGGCTCCTGAGGCCCCTGCACCATCTGGGAGGGGCCGATGTCCAGTGGCTGCTGCTGGGGCTCCGCCCCCTCAGGCCGGGATGATGCCGAGCAGGCGTCCAGCATCCTCATGTGGCCTTCTACTGATGCCGACGCGGCTGTTGCCATGACAGCAGAAGTCTCTGCGTTGAAGGGCAGAGCCTTGGGATTTCCCCCGCCCCCTGTGCCACTAGGCCCCGCCCCCTGGCTCAACCCTTCGCCAAGCGCCTCCCCCGCCTTCCTTTTCCTGGATTCCGGCTGCTCCCGGGACTCCTTCTGCTGACCGCCTTCAGCAGCAGATCGGTTCCCCTCATCTTCGTCCTCTTCGTCATCATCATCGTCCTCCTCGTCGTCTTCCTCTTCATCGTCCTCCTCCTCCTCCTTTAAGGCCTCACTGTCTGCCATGTCGTCAGAGTGCATCTCGCTGCCGGGGCTCCCTGCTGACTGGCTGGCTCTGCTGGAGGCGGCTTCGTTGCTGGAGGCCTCGCTGCGGCCGCTGCTGCTGCCCGGCCCGCTGCTGCCTTCCTCCACGCTGTTGGCCGTCTCATCTGAGCTGCCCTGCATCGACTCCTGAAACCAGAGTCACAAGGGACATTATGAACTCTAACAGCTTCTGTGGCAGTCAGAGACTAGGTTGATATACGCATTTGAATTGTCTCGTGTAGAAACTAGGGGAACACAGCTAGTTACATGTTCCTCGGTAGCGTAGACACCATGTAAAGAAGGTGCCTCAGGACCAGAGTCTTCCTCTGCAGGAGAGTTTGTGTTTCACAGATGAAGCAGCAGGAGATTGAGGTGGACAGACATATAGAAGCATCTTTCTTCTGCCTCTGGTCATCTTAATCACTCCTTCAGCTGTGTGTGTGTGTGTGTGTGTGTGTGTGTGTGTCTCTAGTACCTCTGTGTCAGACAGCCTCTGCTGGCTCCTCTTGCTGCCGGTCATCATCTGGTCGTCCATCTCCATGTCGCTGCCTCCGCTGTGCTGCGTGTCACTGTTGTCGCTGCTGTCTGGACTGGCGGCCGGTGAACCTGAGAACAGACGAGGTGAAAGACTGACAACCAGGAAACTGCAATAACTAACTTACAGGTAAACACACACACACACACACACACACAACCACACATTCATACATCACTGTATCATACATCATCGCACACACACCATCAGGAGCAATTTGGGCTTTGACATGCAGACTGAGGAGACACGGATCCAACTGGCGACCTACAGGAAGTGGCTAACCCGCTCTACCTCCTGAGACATGTTGTCCCTTTATTTACAGATTCATTACATGTGCAGACTTTGAAGAAACTGGAATTAAAAGGTTTTACGTGTATTCTGTTAAAATCAGCTCATGGATTTTGGGGGTTATGGCCAAAAACATGTGTTTAAGGTCACGTGACCTTTGACCACCGAAATCGTATCTGTTCATCTTTGAAACCAAGTTCACGATTTTGAAGAAATTTAAGAAGTTCCTTTGAGGCAGTGTGAAGATATCAGATTAATGAGCTCACAGTGATCTTGACCTTTCACCACCAAAATCCAACCCTTTGTACCAGACCAAATGAAAGTTCTCTCAGGTTTGACAAAGCTTCTTCGCCTCAGAAAACTTCTTTCAACAGCCGGCGTCACAGTGAAATGAATCCAGACCTTTCTTGTTGCCCATGGGGATGTTGGTGTTGAGCAGGGAGGCAAAGGAGCTTTGTTTGGAGAGCTGGGCCTTCGCTGCCAGCGCGTTGTTCCACAGGGCCTTGATCAGCATGGAGGCCAGGTACAACGTCTGAGGAGAGAGGGAAGCTCGTGAGTGATGATCACTGCGCGCTGGCGTTCACGCAGAGTCTGGGGTTCGTCCATTTTGTTTGTTTTACCTGCTCTGTGTGGGCGCTGGGGTGCAGGCCGGACACCAGGTTGAGGACGTGGCGGAGGGCACTGGGTCCAGGTTTTTAATGAGTGAAGGGAAAAGGTCGTGGATGTAGCGGCTGCAGTGTTTCAGCTAAAAACACAAAACAAAACACAATTTATGAATCTTACATTTGGAGAGAAGGAAAATGTGCTTCTTTAAAAACCGGGACAGAAATGAACAGGAGTGAATCTGTGTACAGTGTGAATCTGTGTACAGTGTGAAGCTGTGTACAGTGTGAATCTGTGTACAGTGTGAATCTGTGTAGTGTGAATCTGTGTACAGTCTGAATCTGTGTAGTGTGAATCTGTGTAGTGTGAATCTGTGTACAGTGTGAAGCTGTGTACAGTGTGAAGCTGTGTAGTGTGAATCTGTGTACAGTGTGAATCTGTGTACAGTGTGAATCTGTGTACAGTGTGAATCTGTGTAGTGTGAATCTGTGTACAGTGTGAAGCTGTACAGTGTGAATCTGTGTAGTGTGAATCTGTGTAGTGTGAATCTGTGTACAGTGTGAATCTGTGTACAGTGTGAATCTGTGTACAGTGTGAATCTGTGTAGTGTGAATCTGTGTACAGAGTGAATCTGTGTACAGTGTGAATCTGTGTACAGTGTGAATCTGTGTAGTGTGAATCTGTGTAGTGTGAATCTGTGTACAGTGTGAAGCTGTGTACAGTGTGAAGCTGTGTACAGTGTGAATCTGTCGTCCACCTGTGCTGAGCAGTGACAGTCCACAGTGTGAGCTGAGTATTGAGCAAGATGTAGTGATCACTCTGTTTACAGTTGAACAAAACTGTGGTCACGGGTGAAATCTGGGACAAGGAGACTGTTGTGCATAGTGGCTCTTAGACAGCTATGAAAGGGACCAATGGAGCGTATACATTGTAATAGTGTGAATCTGTGTAGTGTGAATCTGTGTAGTGTGAAGCTGTGTACAGTGTGAATCTGTGTAGTGTGAATCTGTGTACAGTCTGAATCTGTGTACAGTGTGAATCTGTGTACAGTGTGAAGCTGTGTACAGTGTGAATCTGTGTACAGTGTGAATCTGTGTACAGTGTGGATCTGTGTACAGTGTGAAGCTGTGTACAGTGTGAATCTGTGTACAGTGTGAATCTGTGTACAGTGTGAAGCTGTGTACAGTGTGAAGCTGTCCCGTCCCACCTGTGCTGCAGCCCAGATACAGTCCACATGCTGCGTGCTGAGTCGACCCTCTGCAGCCAAGAAATTCAGGATCACTTGGCACTGTTTAATGATCTGAAACACACACACACACACACACACTCTTCAGGTCGGCTGCACTGGGGGGGAACGAACTGTGACAGAACGGAAGACTGTTGTGCCACTAGGGGGCTCTCTAGCAGAACAATAGACAAAGACCCCAATAGGAGTAATCACATTTTCTTAAATACACAATGTCATTTCCTGCCACTAGGGGTCTCCTTTGAGTTTGCTGACATGGTGACGCAGTGAGGGATGATGGGAGATGTAGTCTTCTCCTGGTTAGGATTCCAGAGCCGAGCTGCCGCTAACGTTTGCTCAGCTGGTTTCTCTGAAAACTTCAGATCCAGACGTTCCGACAACTAAAATCCTTCATCCGCTTCAAATATAGAGTAAAAAAACCACCAAGATCTAAAATGTGACTTCAAACTGGATAGAAAGTCACTTCTGACTCTTCTGGAGGATGCGACGCCTCCAACAGGGGACGAACTGTGACCTTGATCAACACAGATCTCTGCAGGTTTGAAAATATAAAGTAACAACACATCATCAAGACATTTACATCATATCACTGGTCTCACCTCAATGTGCAAATTGGGTCCAAATATGTGCTCCACCACATTGTTGTGAATCAACCAATCGGCGAGTTCCTTTGCTATGGAGCTGGAAGCATGGAGCAGAATCACAGTGAGTTCTCAGGTTAACACCGAACACACAGCATCGTGTGGGATGATGCGCAGAGACGCTGTCCAACTGTTTGGAACGCGTCTCCTACTTCCTGTTCAGTCGCATCACATCCATTCATTTATAATGCAACAGGTGGGAAACTGGACAATCTCAGAATCAGTGCGATCTTCTAAATCAAACACATCTGAAATAAAAGCCTTTAATCCTCGTTCACCGTTTTTATTTACCTCCACATGTTGTCTGTGTATTTTAACATCGTTTTGTGGTGATGCTGCGTTTAAATGTGCTGTTCTTTAACCAAATACATTGGTTTGTTTTAATATTACGTTTATTAACACATTGACAAAGAAATCTCTGCATTAGCCAGTGTTCCAAACTGCCTCGGACCTCGCAGGACTAGCGTTAACGTAGAGTCGACGGTTTGCGACGGTCTACTTCAGGACATTTGCATATGAAAAGTCAAAGGTGGGCGGAATCTGGACATCTGCTCATCTTTCAAATCCAAACTGAAACTAAACTTCTAAACCAGCACATAATCCATTTAATCTCTGATCTTATTTGCCTGAGTCCTGAAATGTTTTAATCCCGTTTCAACCGTTTAAATCACTTTGATAATGTGTTTTGAAAAGTGCTGTTTAAATAAAAGGTAATTATTATAATGCCTCTGAATAAAAACAGCACAACATCAGAATTGTTGCATGGACCATCTGATAAAACTGAACAGAGTTTGTGGATCTCAGTAAAATACTATAATAATATAATATTGTATTATTTTGATACAGTAAAATACATAACACCAGCTCTGATTATGTTGATTAAATACCTTTCAGCAAACTTACGTTTCTGTGTCAGACACCAGGGACTCGTTGTTGCAGACGTCATTGAATGTGTGGAGCTGATTCTGAGAAAGCAAACGCACAAACACACACACACACGATGCATGAATAGATAATACATCACGAGCCCTCGGCTGAATTCATAATAATCATCTCAGATTTTCAAGAACATCAGTCTTAACACAGCTACTGCTGTGTTTCAACGTGCACAAAGGGGATACGGCGCCACCAACAGGCAGCCAAATGAAATGCCCCAGTACCTTGATTAAAACTACAGATTTCTCCAGGTTTTAAATACAATGTTAATATATAAAAACAGGTCTGGATGAGTTCACACGTTTCAAAGTGGAAAAGTTGCTTATTGAACCTTTAAAGTCACAAAAAGAAAAAATCGATCCTAGTGACGAATGTGAGAAAATGTATATCACTGTATTACATATTTAACACTTACTACGACGTGTGTGTATTTGTTACAAATATTTTCAACTCTTTCATGGCTTAATAACTGCCGAGTTTGAGAGAAAGGAAAAGAGCAGCTGAAAGTTAACAGAATGTGAATGAAAGTGAAGCTGCGTCTGTGTTTATGGTTTGGAATCAGAAACGAACAGATGTTTGCAACAGGACGGTTGTTCCCACGCGGCTGTGAGGCGTCCAGTGAACGACCACGCGGCCTGAAGCGACGCGGAGCTGGTGAACGCCACTCACAGTGATTTGGCTGAGTCCGGCCAGCCTCATGGTGAGCGTGGGGGACATGAAGTATTTGAAGGCAAGGTCCAGGCTCTCCTTGTCGAAGCACAGGGCGCTGTCCAGCGGCTCCTTCACCGTGCTCCACATCAGGTCGGCCATGTTGCGAGCCGCGCTCTGCCGCAGCTCCTGGTCCGACAGCTTACACAGATACCTGCAGACCAGACGGCGCAGAGTTAGGTTGTATTTTATTAATATGACTGAGTTCACATTTGACAAACGTCAGTCTACATACTCATATGAGGTCACTTTGACCTTTGACTTCGATTCAGTTAATCAAAATTTGAAGAAATTACCATAAGACTCGAGATTTCATGTTCAAGAAGCTAAACACATGTTTTGTGAGGTCATGGTGACCTTGACCTTTGAACTTTAACAACCAACATAAGTTCATCCCTGAGTCCAAGTCAACGTTCGTATCAAATCTGAAGAAAATCCCCCGAGGTGTTCCTGAGAGGTCGTGTTCACGGGATATGTGACGGACGGCCTAACGCCATCGGCCACTGGGTGAAGCCGGTGGAGACAAAACAAAACCCCAACATGTTTTAATCTTTGAGGTTTAACAAACTGAACGTGCTGATTTACAGAACATCAACAAGGAGCTGATGGATGTTTGAGTTATTATAATGAATAATTATCCTGATGAGAATCATCACTTTGCTGCAGAGCATCAGCGACAAACATGTGTACACGCCCTTAGTCCACATCACATGACCAGCCCCGCCGGCACCCTGCCTCCTACGAGGGTCATGTGAGGAGAGGTTGACTGGAGGCCTGGCAACTGTTGCCATGGTGACAGAAGCTCTTCCTAGCAACCAACGTGTGGTACTTTGGTATTTGGGGGGAGAGCGCATGAAAGCGTGAGGCAAGAGAGAGGAGAGGGAGAGGAGAGGAGAGGAGAGGAGAGGGAGAGAGAGAGAGAGAGAGAGAGCGAGCGAGAGAGAGAGAGCTCAGACAGAATCGACCACGTCTGACTTCCTCGCCTCAGACGACGGCAAAACATTGAATCCATCTCGTCCAGCTGGGAGACGACAACCCTGACATTCAGTTTTCCAAAGAATTTAAAGGTGACACAAAGACGACTGTTGATTTCTGACAAGACAGAATAATTGGCGGTGGAGAAGGTGACGGATTAAACCCTCGGGATCATTAGTTCTGTTTTTGAGTCCTCGCTCCGGTGCAGAAGTTTTACGTCTCCTCTGCTGACGAGGAGAGAAAGGTGTCAAACAAAATGGCAGCTCCTCAGTCAAATCAAACCCAGGCCTCAGGCAGTGAAACCACAGGAACAATCCCTCGTTGTTGCTCTTTGAAGGACTCATCGTCACATTGTCTGATGTTGGTCAGAAGGATTACTCCCCTGTCTCCCACAGCATCTTCACTTCCCATAAGTGTCCATGTTGAAAAGGTGGAAACAGCCGAGACACGTGTGTACAGGCCATTAAGTCTCTGTTTAACTTTCAACATGTCCTGGTTTCATACTATATTTCATATTTCAGAATATTTGGTGAATGGGGGTTCCGCTGCTGCCTCTGAACTCACCGTATTACGTAGGTGCGGAACGGTATGATGTGCTGCATGACCGCAGGAATGTGCAACCATATTCGAATCTGTGGACAGAAACCAAAATGATCATTGGGGCGAATCTTAAAGATCAAAGTCGCATCATAGAATCTGCACTAGATGTTTTTCAAACTACGTTCAACTCGCCCTTACGTTTCAACGAGGAGACGTTAGATAAAAACTTCTCCGTAAACAGTTTAACAGCCACTTAAGCATCTAATGCAGTTTCCCTCCAAACCCACTCAACAATGTAATACATCTTCATGTGGATCCACTTCCTTGTTGTGACTCTGAACTAAGACGTAAATCCTGAACAGTCCGGTGGGTGGACTCACGTTGGAGACGATGGTGATGAAGGCGTGGGCGATGGGGAAGGGGAGGCTCTCCGGCGTTCCCGACTCGAAGCACTCCTTCATCAGGGAGAGGCCGTGCTTCCCGCAGAACAGGCAGACGTAACGCAGCAGATGCAGCGGCACCTCCACGTCCTGGTCAGAGAGGGAGAGCAGCAGATGAGACCAATACACGACTTTCAGACGGATCCATTAGCAGACACTCATTTGTATTCTTTTTTACACTTTCAAACAAGTGTTTTTAACATTTACTACATTCCCATGTTTGTCTCGTCAGTTTTATTGCAGCTTGTTTATATCTGTAGGACTGAGAACAGACTTTTTAAAGCATAACGGAAACAGCATGCGTCAGCCTACGTAAATCTATTTAAAGCCTTGTACGTAATACTTTAACGTGCTCTTTAAATAACTCAAATCCGATCCGGGGTAAAGTGTAGGGGCACTTCATAAATTCAGACCTTAGTTTTGAGGTGATTAAAACTAATAAAGACGCGCTGCGATACTTTGTGGTGTTACAGCAGAACAGTTGATAATAGACACCCAGTAAATGTAATAAATAAAGAGACAATATTAAAACTAGAATATCCCTCAGTACCTCTCTAACCTCAACCGAGGCCCAACAGCCACTTAGATTAAATCGAATTTACACACATTCACAAATATCAGTCCTTTAAATATGTTGGATTTTTATCATCAAGATTCATGAATTATTCTCAGAGAGAACCCAGAAACTATCGAGCTTTCAGATTACCCGGGGACACATTACCTCTCTCCAAGGGAACGGCCACTGACACTAAACCAGATTCACGACAACAGCCTGAAGAAGACTTTCACAGTTTCCCTCCGACGGCTGTGACCAGCGAACAAAGACCCAACTCATCACCAGCGAGTACAACACACGTGAGCAACACAAAACGCTTTTAACACAATTAGTTTCCTTCTTTTGTTTTCATCGCAGAACATTGAGAGCTGCAACGGACCAAAGAAATCCTGTTGCTATGGACGTTTTTATACGAGGCTCAGCAAACTGTAGTAATAATAATAATAATGTGGGCGTCGACAAAACCACCAGAGGGCAGGAAATGTGGACAATACTCAGATAAACAGAGAACTGCTCAATTTCAAAAAGCCAACATACGGACAATAAAAAGATCCGACGCTGTTCTGAGTCCTAACTCGGGGACGCACTACGAGCAGATTCCTCCTCAGCCAGGTGCCGGGGCTAAGAACGTAAGATCCCCGTCCCCACAGGATGAACCTTAACCCGAGCCGATTGGAGAGACGTCACATCAGACAGAGTTTATATTTGGATACTCGCTCGCTGACTTGGGGTCAGGTTTCCGAGGTCGGACCCGAGGTACAGTGAGATCTCTCGCTGGCTGCTCGTGGAACACCGGAGCAGAACAGAGGCCGGAGGTTTAGGGGACTGATTTGTACGACTGTGTGCAACTTGCTGCTGATTCAAATATAAATCTGATATATAAATATATGTCTGAAAACGGCTTGTGTGGCACATACGCTCACCCCCCCCCCCCCCCCCGATGTCCTGGTTTCTTACTGCCAATCCAGACATGCCTCAGGTCTACATCTAATATTCCCCACCCCCCCCAGCCAGTGGCAGATCTATAATTTTCCGATATCAGGGGCCACATCCTGTTCGTAAGAGACTCTTTTTCTTGTTTACAGAAAGGGTCACTTCAGCGCCCCCTGGCCTCGCCCCTGGTTCTGCACCTGGAGATTCACTGAAACAAACGCGGGCGCTATGCAAACACACAAACGGAGGGTAAAGCTGGTTTCTTACGTTCATGTCGCAGAAGGAGCCGAGGATGTTGCTTTCGTGAGCGGATATGTCCTGAAAGAAAAAAGAAATTAAAGGATAGACGAAAAAAACATTTGCTCAACACCGCCCGACAGTCGCTCACTCCTCAAGTCTTCTCACCGCCCGCCTCCAAACTCTCAGAAGTCAACTTGTAGAGCGAGTGAGCGACCGTTGGGGGCTGTTGAGCAGGTGTGTTGAGTCAGACTCAGGAGAACGACTCTCCCCTCGGAGATACGGCTCTGTGCATTAGCATCATATGCACGGGCGGGTTGGTTGTGTCAACGCTTTGTGAAACAATTAATCAGATTCTTAATCATGAGCAGCGTGAAACCTGGGACTGGTCCGTACCTCTATGGTGGGGTGTGTGTTGTGTTTGTAGGCTGTGTAAAGGGGGAACTGGATCTGGAAGATCTTCGCAGCACACAGCAGCAGTTTCTCCCTCTCTTCTGTGCTCCAGGAGCTGAATGGGTCCTGACTGTCGCTGCCGGCGGCCCCATCAGCCCCGTTACCACACCCACTTCCGCTCTCCACAGGCCCCAGTGCTTCCATCGGGGCTTCACCCGGCTGGCCCGGACCCTGGGTCTTATTCTGGTTCAGGTCGGCTGTGTCAGCATCCTCTTCCGCAGAGTCTCTCTCCACATTCACAGGTTCGTCCTCCCCAGGTGAGGATGGCTGTGGGAGGGGTCCGGGTGCAGATTCACCCCCACTCCATTCAGAGCCCACCCCCTCAGCCCCTGATGCGCCTCCTTTATGGGTGTGGCCCTGGATGCTGCAGAGGCGGTCTCGCAGGCTGCTGATCTGGGTGATGACCAGGTTAATGAGGGCATAGACCAGCTGGTTGAACACCTCCAGGTGCTTGTACTCCTTGAAGCAGCAGAGACATTGTCTGGAAAAACAAGGAGGGGGGAAAAGAAAAGTCAACACAGAAGTCTGGAGCTTTCAGGACGTAACATTGACTCTGCTGCAGAGATCCCGGTGACACGACACCAGCGTCGGCCTGCATCACCAGAAGCTCTGGAATCTCATCTTCTTCTACGAGTACGGCTCCTTTTTTCCATCCTGATATATTTCTATGAATTAGTTTTTTATTTTGTAATGTGGAGTGTTAGAAACATTGTTAGCTCGCCAACTCGCTCGCTGTGAACGACCTCCTGTATTCTCACGAGGCGGCTGGCAGGAGGAAACTGTTCAGCTCGAAAGCAGCTTTAACTTGGTTATTTGGTGAATTGGAGCAGGAAAGAGCTGCAGGTGGTTATTACAGGAGTTAACACACTTACAACACACAGGTTCAAGGTAAGCAAAGCCAGGAACTTTATTTTTCTGGAGCCTAATCACATAAACTCTTTCGGAAGGGGCGCTCACCTCTGCGTCCAGGAGCTGATGTAGCCCAGCACTCGGAGGGCATGTTCCTTCTTCAGCTGGAAGCCGCCTTCACTGCCGTCTGCATCCGATACTGAGAGACAAACACAAAACCACGTTAGACAACAAGACTCCCACTGAAAAGACAACATCATAGGTGAAGGAAACATTAATTAAAATCTGTTTCTCACGCTGTAAACAATTACCAGTCGAGCTGAGATTACTGGTTTACCACAAATTTACATATCAACGTATATAGGCTTTATTTTTATGTAATTTCTTCATTCTAATGACATATTTTGCTTTATTTATCGTAAATTAATTTCCAGTTCAGATTCTCATTCAGAATATTCGGGTCGTCTCATGGTTACAGCCCATGTAACTTCAACAGAGAGCAGGTCGCCCGCCAGTCAAAGAGTTGGTGGCGAGTCCAAGTGTCCGTGGGCGAATGATTGACAGCTGAGACTGACTCGTGATTGGTCGAGCGTGTGCGTCGGTGGGACCACAGCAGATCCATGCCTGATCGCTACTGACTTCACTACAAGATGGCGGCACCTGTGTTCAGACTGTGTTGCCTGATCTTTGTCCAGTGGAGGGAAGTGGAGACGTGTCCTCTGTCGGGGATGATCAGACGTGTACACTGATAACAGCATCGGACGAGATTTAGCTGTGACTCATCCCAACACTCTGATTCTGTCTCAAATTACTGTTATTGTATTGGCCTTCAAAGATCCACGCAGTCACACCCAGCTCAGAGGAATTAAGTGTCTCCACTGAATCGCTGACCTGAATATGGCGGCAGAGACAGATGGAATAACAACGGCATTCAAAGGAATCAGCACGAGGATTTCCTCACTGAATCCAAACCACAACACTTCTCACTGGTGACGTGTGGACAGAAGCTCATCAGAGGCTTCAGGACCAGGGGTCAGTGTTCTGGGATGTCGGCCCCCGGCCCATTTGGCCACGTTTCTGCAGCGGTGGTGCTGAGTGATGTTTCGCTGGTTTCCCTCTATGATCACGTCTGGGAACAGGAACCCGGTGCCAACGTTAAACCCAGTTTATAGCTGCAGCTCAGCGTGGGTATAAATACAGAGAGAGGGAGGACGTCTCTAATGTGGGTTCACACTCCTCAGCTCTGCAGAGGTTCTGACATGTACATAATATACACAGCTCAACTTTATATTACATTATTGTACTTTAGAGTGTGTGTGTGTGTGTGTGTGTGTGTGTGTGTGTCTCTGTTGCTCTTCACACAAACTGGCTATCACATTTAGTTATTAATCGATGGTGTCAGATCAAGAATCTAGATCATTTCGATCATTATATTTTACGGTCCTGTAAAATATAGATTCTTACGTTTCTGGAAACCAAACTGGATTAGTCGTGTGTTGGGAAACACCAGCACAGCACAGCTCCCTGTTGTGAAGGGGGATTCTTTCTCCTACACACACTGACACACACATGCTGCTGCAGCAAACCTGAGGTCACAGGTCACCTACAGACACAGCACATGGACCTGCCCGTCTCGCAGACAGAGCTGTCACAGCTGACGGGCCCCTGCTGTGGAACTGTCACCACAACTCTGCTAAGTTGTAAAACAAATCTTAAACCCATCGAGTCCCCAACAATAAAAGCAGCTTTCACTGGGCTTCACCAGTTTCACAGCAGACCAGCAGGAGGTCGTCTGTCCGGAGTCAGAATCGAGTCACACGGCAGTGAAGTCAAACGTTTAACCTTCAACCAACTGTAAACCAACACCACATGAAAACTTCAAGTCTCCTTTAATCAGCGTTTAACCTCAACTTTAAATTCACTGCTTATTAACATGAATCAAACCTCGACACTTTGAAATCTGTTAAATACCGAAGATCGATTTTAATCCCCGTGTTTAGTAGCAGCTGCGTCTACCTGTACTGGACTCTGATTGGTTTGTAGACGCCGTCTGACGTGGGCGTGTTGTCAGGTGGGGGGGGGTAGTAGTCTTTCCTTTTGAATGGAGAAAATAAACGAAGCGCTTCATTTGGTTGCCATGGTAACATGATGGTATTGCTACCAGCATCAGCACCTTCAGGTGAGTACTCCACAGTACTTCAGTACTCCACTAGTTCAAAAGCACCAAATGAACGTCCTCGTGGTTCAAACATTTTATCGTCGGAGGTGAAGACTGCAGCTGCTTCCTCTTCATTCTGTCTCTGCTTCCTGTGATTGGTCCAAAAGTCCAAACTCTCCAACAAAGTGTTTTCACTGCAAACCAACAGAACCCTGGTTCAGTTTGATCCAGACCCAGAACTCCTCTTCTGCTCTGAGGAACCGTTCACACCTGATGTTCAGGTTCAGACTGAACTGAAGAGTCTGAACCCAACAAGGTGTGAACGGTTCCTTAAACAACAACAAATTGTTTCCCAGCTAAAATAAGTAAAGCCTTTCAAATGTGAAAACCATCAGTGAATGCGTCATATTCTACATCTTGGAAAGAGCTCCGTCGATGACGCAAGCGAAATAGAAATGGTTCTAGCTAAACTGGTGAGAACGAAGGCTGAACCGTCAGATGCCACCGGTCAAAGAATCAGATCTAATTTAGTGGAAAAGAGCTAAAAGCCAGGTATTACATCACCGCTGGGATTCAAACTTCCTTAAGGTGTCCAACGACACAGCAACACCCGGAGGAGTGAAGCGTCCGACATGACCTTCAGGCAGACCCGGTCAAACTTCATCTAACCGACTCACGAAGAGGGACAGTGAGGATGTGGGCAGATGTGCAATGGAAACATAACTTTTAATTCATGTAATTTAGAGTTACTGTTCTGACACTGATGTGTATGAACATATACTTCAGGCTGGTGTCTTTGCTGAGGTTGAGATTAACCAATGACAGGCATCTCACACAAACTGATCCAGGCAGACTAACTGCACGTCAGTAGATTCATGTCGTTGTGTCCGCCTCCTGTAGGGAACAGTAATAATTCTCCTGTGGCTGAATTCCTTAGCCAGGTTTTTAAATCATTGTAGGAAGCCTCCCCAGAAGAGAGGAGGCTGTTGTGGGAGCACACAGCTCACGGTTTGAAATGACATGTTCAACATTAGCATAGCGTGTAATGATCGTGTGTCGGGTTGGGGACAGAAACCCACCGGTTCCTACACAGCCGCTTCCTACCAGGCCAAAGCACAACACAGGCGTCGGTGCCTAAGCTGTGAACGGAAATAGTCGCTCTGCTTACAGGCAACATAAACACCACTGCACGTGTCCAGTTGACTTTACAATTCACTGTGGTGGAACACACTCTCCACATGGCAGCACCCCACAGTCAGCTCGTGGCTACATCAGTCACAAGTCTACACGACAACAAAGTGTCTAACTGACCAAAATGTGGGTGAGTTTCACGTGAGACCGAGACGTGCAGCGAATGTCTGAGAGCCGGGAGCCGGGAGCCGGGAGCCAGGCCCTGGCAGCGGCTGCAGCTTGTAGAGCTGGTGGCAGCGTGCACCTTGTTGTTGTGATCCTCCAGTAAACCCAGAGAAGAACGAGGAGGGAGGAACAACAACAACCAGAGGGATGTGCCATGTTGGACTTGTTGCATGACCCCATGTCATGTCCATCAGGCGGCAGTGTGGGCGTCCCGGGCCCCGGCAGTGTGTCCCTGTCCCCTGGCAGTGTGGGCGTCCCGGGCCCCGGCAGTGTGTCCCTGTCCCCTAGCAGTGTGGGCGTCCCGGGCCCCGGCAGTGTGTCCCTGTCCCCTGGCAGTGTGGGCGTCCCGGGCCCCGGCAGTGTGGGCGTCCCTGTCCCCGGCAATGTGGGCATCCCGGGCCCCGACAGTGTGGGCATCCCGGGCCCCTGGCAGTGTGGGCGTCCCGGGCCCCGGCAGTATGTCCCTGTCCCCTGGCAGTGTGGGCGTCCCGGGCCCCGACAGTGTGGGCGTCCCTGTCCCCCGGCAGTGTGGGCGTCCCTGTCCCCAGACAGTGTGGGCGTCCCTGTCCCCAGACAGTGTGGGCGTCCCGGGCCCCGACAGTGTGGGCGTCCCTGGCCCCCGGCAGTGTGGGCGTCCCGGGCCCCCGGCAGTGTGGGCGTCCCGGGCCCCCGGCAGTGTGGGCGTCCCGGGCCCCGGCAGTGTGGGCGTCCCGGGCCCCGGCAGTGTGGGGTCCGGGCCCCGGCAGTGTGGGCGTCCCTGGCCCCGGCAGTGTGGGCGTCCCGGGCCCCGGCAGTGTGGGCGTCCCTGTCCCCCGACAGTGTGGGCGTCCCGGGCCCCTGGCAGTGTGTCCCTGTCCCCGGCAGTGTGGGCGTCCCGGGCCCCGGCAGTGTGGGCGTCCCGGGCCCCGGCAGTGTGGGCGTCCCGGGCCCCGACAGTGTGGAGACAATTGATGTTTGGAGCATTTTGCTGTATTAAATACTGAAACTGTTATTTAGTGTTAAATATTTGCAGATGCGTTAAGTATTGTTTCTTAGATTTGATAAATGTGTTGCACTTATTTGTATTTGTTTAATTAAGTTATGTAGACTTTAAACTGTCGGCTTGTGCTTCTGTTTAAGAAAGAGAATGGGTTCTGGGCCCGTTTCCACACTGGTACTGGTTTCGATTGAGCAGCGGTCTCTGAAAAACCCAAACGATACCGAACCCTCATCACGTGTCCTGATGTATTCACACTTGTATTGTACAACAACAACTCACTCATGTTCGCATGAGTGTTGCAGAGACAACACACCGGCCTGTCAGAAGCAGCTGCTCGGGTTCTACGTGTCTCTAAGTTTGAATGAGTCCCTGATGCAGGTGCAGGCTCCTGTGGGAGTGGGTTCCTGCACAGCCCGCGGGAGCTCTCACTCCACACACAGGGAACACGACCAAGACCCCGCCGAGCCCTGCATGCACACGGGTGGAAACAGCAGTACGAGCCTGCACGGCTTTGTCCAGTGTGCAGCAGACACTCCTGGAGCAGGGCCTGCTTAGCACGCCCGGACTCACGGCTAAGTTTTAGCAAGAACCGCAACCTTGTGTTCGCTGGCCGCGGGGGACGCCGAGCCCTGCAGGGGAATAGTGGCAAGAACTGGCGAGATTAGCGTGAATTGTCTCCGTCAAACCGAGCAGAGAGTAACCGGAGCGCGCACCGGACATCTGCCGGATCACACGAGCTACCGGGGATTAACGGAGCGCCCTGTGCCAAGATATGCGCCTCGATGCAGCCATTAATTTTCTGGGCTAAGCAGAGCCGCCGCTTGCTTTCACATTGTCCAGCCCGAACTCGGAGGAGATTCCCCGGTGCCCTCGGTGCCCCGAGCCGGCGGCGGACTACCGGGAGGATTTTAGGCCATTTTCAAGACGATCCGCAAAACAATGGGGAGGCAGCGGAGGGGACAGCTAGCTCCCTGACCTGACAAACACATCAAACAAAGTCAGCCTGCTCGCTAGCTCCACATGCTAACTCCGCTAGCTCCCACCACCCAGCGCAACCCGGGGTCGGGGCCGGGCCGCCTCCGAACCCCCCCGGCTGCCGAGCCCCGGGGTCCGGCGCACCGAGCGGTCCGCGGCGGGTCCCGCAGCCCGCGGCCGGAGGTGGTCGCCTTTCAGGGAGCTAGCTGCAGAGGGTTTGACAGACAGGCCCCGGAGCTGGCTGCCAGTCCGGAGGGGACCGAGCGAGTCGCGCTCAACCCGAACCCGTGACACCGACCCGGAGCTGTCAGCGCCACACACACACACACACACACGAAGCCCCCCCGGAGCCGCCTCTGCCCGGCGGCCGCGCGGAGGAGCCGGAGGCGGACACACACGCGAACCACAAAGTTATACCCAGCTAGCCGCCATGCTAACGGGCTCCCCTCCGGCTGCAGCGGGGCTAACAGCCACCGAGGAGCCGTTGGACCGACACTTACTTTCGTTCAGCACCTCCACCAGCTCGGCGCAGTTTTCACACATTGTTCATGAAGAGGAAACCGGGAGCTCCGGCTCAAACCATGGCCCCGGGAGCGGCGGTGTTTGGGGTAAAAAAGGCCCGGAGGAGGGGGTGGTGGCTGAAGGTTATTCCGCTAAAACCGACCGGGACCAACGACGCGCTCGAGCAGGCGATTAGTCTCCGAGTGGGGCTGAAGTCCGGCGGGGTCCAGAGGCTCAGGACGGAGGAACCGAGTCAGTCTCCGAGCCGAGCGTCACTGGAGAGACTGGACACAGCGGCCATGTTGGATCAGGAGGGGGGGGCGACAGCGTGTGGACACATCGGCTGTTTCCGCCGAGTCTCCTCCGGCCGCTCGGCTTTCTCCGCTGCTCTCGCGAGATCTCACCAAGCGAAGTCACGTTTAACAGTTCTCAGGAGCAACAGATTCACAATAGAAAATATATAGTTTAATACAAAACCATTAACAATGTAAAGTTCTACACTATTAATAATTAACTCAACAGTATAAAATATACCGATTATATCCCATATGTATGCCTCTTATTGTGAAATTCACAACAAATGGCATGTAGGAATATATTTACATACCATTTCACATTCATATATTTTATAATGTCAATTTATACATATTTAAATTATATATATATTTAAACACTCTTAATATAGTTATTATACATAGTATAGTGACAAGCTACTTCTGTTGATAGTTTTAACAACTTTTTCTATGTTGCTTTTAATTCTATTGTTTTTACCTTTTACTAGGTTTATGCTTTTATCTTAGTTTTATTGCTAACATGTTCTCATTGGTCTTATTCTATGTCTCAGATTTTATTGTAAAGCACTTTGAGCTGCATTTTTAATATGAAAGCTGCTGTATAAATAAAATGTATTATAGAACGCACCTATTTAGTATGCTATGCTTTTTATATCCTATCTTACATATAAATAGCTTATTTTTCTTAATTTTAACTTGTCATATTTTTTTTTTTTTTAAATATGTATAAAATGTTATATTTTCCAAAACCTTGTAAAATCCAGGTCTTGGAAGCACAGCTGTTCACCCTTCTTGTATTTCCCAGGTTCTCCGTGACCTTTGTGTGGTTGTTGTTTTTAGTAAGAAGCAGAATCACACCGTCAAATTTGTAAAAATAGCCAACTTTATATTCTCAGAGTACTAAGACAGCTTTACAAACAGGATGATTATGCACACAGCCATCGTTCTCATCCAAACGCAGAGCGGTCCGACCAAAGCTCCGATCGATTCACTCAGGGAGCCGGAGTAAAGGAAAAGAAACATTCAACACACGGACAAAACCAAAACAACGAAGGAAGGTACACGTTTACCCCTTGAGCATCACATTCATTCTGCACTGTGCATGTGGCACTTCTGAAAGCAGAGCGGTTCGTCCACTGACCACTGCAAGTGTCTCAACATCATATAATACATATTAACAAGTGGGGGGGGGGGGGGAAGGAGGAGTGAAGAGAGATTAAAAATAACCTTTAATTCTTTCGACTTCATGCAGGTGTAACAGAACCATATGGCCAAACATAAAGCTTTAATCACCAAAGAATTTACAAAAGATGGCAGCTTAAACAAAAAAATTTATATAAAATAAGTTTGTGGGGGAAAAAAGGAAATCGCGCCAGGGAGGAGGGTTCGTGGGTCGTTTCTCATTTACATATTGACATAGATTTGGTCGATGTACAACCGAGTGCTGGGGTCCTTTTCTCTGGCCCCTTATTCTTCTTTTCACACACACACTTGCACACAAACACACTTGAAAAGAAAATGTATCGACAGGAAGCGTCCTTGCTCTCTCTTGACCTTTTCCCCCCCCCTTCAGATTTGTTCTGTACACGCCGGTCGCCATTCCTCCTTCAGTCGCCCATCTCCTCAGGCAGCTCGTGGGGGTTGAGGATTCCGGGCACTGACATCTGGAGCTTGTGTTTCTCCTCCTGGGCTTGGCGCAGAGACGCCTCCCTCTCCTCCAGAAACAGGTCCGTCGTATCCTCGCCGGCAAACTCCTGCAGGACCACACACGCAGAGGCTTTAGGCTTCAGAGCCCAGCGACCATGTTCCCACAGAGCGAGACCTGCACCGCTCAATCCCTCCACTCAATAATTAAAAGAATCTGATGCAGATTGCAGTTTAGTTTATAGTAAATGCTTCCAATCAGATTAGTGTTTTGAGTAATGATTAGTCTGAGCGCAGGTATTTGCAAGATACAACCAATAATTACTATTTGTTCAAAATGCAACATAATAGTTGTTTTTCTTTTGAAGACTTGTTTCCATGGATGATTCATTTTACTATTACATACGCATCTATTTAATACATCAACATATTGAGCCAACTATGAACACAGTTATTTTACAGAAAATAAATGAAACCTTTTTTTAAATGTATAAATTGCTTCTAGGGAACAATTAATTTCAAACAAACCAATACCCTCAAAAAACAGGAACAACTCATCCACAACCTCATTTCCTCTTGTCCAGACTACTGCCATTCATCATTCACTTGCTAAGGCTACATGCACACGACGTTTGTTGTTGTTCATTATTATTGTCGTTTTAATATCCACATCGGATTTTTTATAGGGAGTTTTAGAAAACTCTGCTTCACCTGCTCCTCCTAAATCAACATGGTTCCTGGTTTAAGACCCTCACCTTGATCTGCACCAGGAATCCCTCAGGTGCTCCTTGAAGGCAGCGATGTCCTGTTCAGGCTGAACAGACCCGTTACAAACACCTTCACCTGGGCACTGAACACAAGACAACGGATTAGCAACACGTCTGAGAAAGCACAACATGAACATTTACCTTTTCTACCGCTACGTCAGAATTTCCCCAAAATTCTTTTTGACAAAAGTGGAGCAGACTGTAGTTCCATTTTGAGTTCAAGGTAGTTTGAATCTGTGTGAATCATAGACTGTAAATAAAGATGGATGAGTTTGGTTTGTCGGTTCTCAGAACATGGAGCACCTGCTCCCTGAGGAGAGATGAACACTCATTCTAAGTTGACGAGAACACGATGGATTCTTGTTTCAGGTGAATTTACCCAAACACAAGTAGTATGTTCTCTTAGCCCATAGATCCTCTTAAATCCAACACACTCTCTCTGACGCGTCTGTGAACTTCAAACCTTGTTTTATAAGTAAATCAAAATAAGTAAAATTAAAAGTGCGACTCACTTCTGAGTTCTAGGACTGAAAACTATGAACACAGCAGCAGCTTTAACTCAAAGTGTGTTTAAAGTGTAAGTGCACTGTGTCTATTGGAGCAGCTGTTTCCTGTAAGCCCTGTGTGTGTTTATGTAAAACATCTTCAACCAACAGGCACTGAATCACTGGAAGCATCAGCAGAACACATGCGACTCATGTAATCTACTTACTCTTGCAGGTGGGGGAAAGCCGTCTTCAGCAGGTTGGCAATGTACTCCTGGACGTGCACCTGGTTGTTGGCGGGGCTGGCTGCGCTCAGGGCCACGCTCACCTTCCCCTCCTCCACCAGGTTGAACATGTAGGCCAAGATGGTGGCGTGCATCGTCAGACCTGCAGACAGGGAGCAGGGCTCGTTTTAATGGGACTGTGCTCCTTGTTGTAAAAGCCAACGCAGTGATGGCAGCAGATCAGCCCGTTTACCTGCAGTGTGAGAGGTATCGGTGACCACAGAGAAGATGTGCTGCAGGACGTCACAGAAGTACGTCTGGTAGAAGCTTTGTGCTGCCGCTTCCTCCCCGGACACGTTCTGCAGGAGCGTGTACAGGATCTGTAGACCTGAGACGAGACCACGCTCATTAGACCCAAAACTAACTGTACAGAAGTCAGTCAACGGGATATTTAAAAAGTCAACAATCCTACAATAAGAAATATCCTAAAATATTCATCTCCTGTTGTAATAGTAACTTGTGTCTTACTTGTTTAGACAAATTAATAAACCTACAAATGCGGCTTCACTTACAGATTCCGAGAAATTACCAATGATATAATGGATTCAATTTACTTTCTAACCACTTATTTCATCAGTACTTCATGTTCTATAAGAAATGTGAACTGTAGGTGACAGGATGAGTTGGTGTCGGTTCGGACCTGTGTCGGCCACGTTCCTCATCGTGTGCTTGAAGGCCCAGATGATGGAGTCCAGTATCAGTTTGAACTGGGCCGGGGCGATGGACAGGAAGGCTGGGAAACACTGGGATGTGGCGGCTTGGAGGAGGTAGAAGAAATGAGTTCTGTGTTCTGGGAATTCTTCAAAGTCCTGATGGCAGAGAAGGAAAAACACAATGTCAGTGTTTAACTTTGTTTTTTAAGACTGTTCCACCTGGTACCAGGTACGGTTACACACCTTGTTGATCATATTCAAAGTGCACTCGAAGACAGCGTCAAAGATCTTGGGGATCTCCCCGGTGATGTGCACGCCCAGCTTGTTGACGATGGTTGCCATGGTGCTGAGGACCTCAGGCTCCCGGGCAGCTGGGACGTTCCTCTGATAGTCGATGAGCACAGCCTCCAGCAGGGGGGGCACAAAGTTCTCTCCCACCTGGAAAAGAAAAACATGAACGTTTCACAAAGATCCAATAACATTGTGTTTAATCCAGTTTGACTTGATAGACGTGTCTGATGTCACTGTTAGAGTGGTGTGTGTGTGCGTGTGTGTGGTGTGTGCGTGTGTGTGTGTGTAGAGAGTCAGAAGAGACTGAATGGATGAAGCTCGCTGTGAAGTAAGGTTTTCCAAAGTTAAGCCAAGTATCAATCATTATAACCATTGTCCACATGCGTCTCAGGCCACCTCCCAATGTGTCTGAGTGATCGGATCCCAGGACACATCGCTTCTGTCCAGAAAAGACAGGAGAAGAATATGGAACCGTGCCACACTCACCATCTGAGGGTCGTTGGAGCGACTGACCCAACCCGAGATCAGCTTCAGGGTCTCTCTCTTCACCGTCCTCATGCTCCTGATCAGAGGCTGTTTGGTCACCATCTCTCCTGAACAAGACAGAACAATTAAAAAATAAATGGTTGAAGCCGACAAACAAACAAAAGATCTACACACTCAAATTTCGTTAAGGTTTTACGATGAAAAACAGACAGTGACCCAGAAGACAAAGCACATTAGGTTGAATTACTGGTTAAGTTATATTGGAAACGTCATTCTTCTTTCACCAGTTCATCACTCTTTTTCTTTTAACTCCTGTTAGACCCAAAAGATAATTAAGCTTTACATAGAAAATAGTCGTAGGTTCCCTGCATGTTCTATTCCGGAAGTAACTAAGTAAACTAACTCACCATTAGTCTGGACAGCCGAGGAAATGTTTTCACTCAGACACTTGTAAACGTTAAGCATGTCCAGGTAGATCCGTCCCAGCTGAACGACGAAGGGATGACCGACGGCTTTACAGGCTCGGACATTTGTCTTCAGGATGCTGCCCAGCTGACGCACCGTCTCAGCATCCTTCAGGATGTCCACATTCTGCAACAGAGCACCCAGTTTAACAAAAGCAGCAGTTTTTAAATAAACTACACTTCAGGCTGCATTTAATGAGAATGTTTGGAGCCATTAAATGCAGATTATAAATGGATCCTTCCTCACCTTGGTGGCCTGCTGGATGATGCTGTCCCACACCTGGTTCGGGAGCAGCATGTACTTCTCTAAGAGAAGCTCCTGAACGGCCTGATCGGTCTGAGCCGCAATCATGTAGCCCACCGCCTCGTAAAAGGTATGGACCTGTGGAGACGAGGGACAGGAAGTTACAGCTATAGTATAAATATAAAGGTTTGGAACCAGGATTTCTGCTTCTGAGTTGTTGTTAAAATGCCGACATTAAGAAGTGAGCGCTGTGAGACGGACCTGCTGTGGCTGCAGGTCACAGATGATGGTGTTGATGTTGTTGAGGATCTCGTCGATGAAAGGCATCACCTCTCCCACCTGAACCTGGACAAAGTGACGACGGCACTTCTGAGCGATCTTGATGAAGGTGTCACACGCCATGTCCTGTACGCCGTCGTGCGTTTCTGTGTGAGGAAGAACAGGAGAAGCATGATCAGTCCGACTCCGTGACCGAAAACAGTTTCTACCCAGAGTTAGATTGAAGAATTAACTAATTTCTAAAACATTTAAAGAAAACTATGACATTCGAACCCACACACAGTTATTTGAGTTTCTCACCGTGCATGAACTCAAACAACTTGTTGACGACAGTCTTGAGGAACTTCCAGTGGGCTCGCAGGAAGCGAGGATACTGTCCCACGATGTACATGATGTTGGACGCTATGATGGCCTTGTTGTCTTTACCTCTCTTCTGCTCACATAAGCCGAGCAGATCCTGAGAACATACAACTACTTTATCAACAACTGGCTGGGTTAAATGCTCTTGGAGAAAGAGAAGTCAGGATCTATTAAAACGCTTGTCACGCGTTGCCAGACAGCGGCATGTTGCACCTTGATGACTGTGACTAGGAATCTCTTCTCGTCTTCCTCGTGCATTGCACCGCTGATGGAGCCGATGGCCCAGCAGAGCATGTTCAGGTTCCTCCACGACCACTCAGTGCCGTTAACTTGATTGTGGAGCTTCTCAGTCATGATGCGCTCAGTGTCTGCGTAGTCCAAATGAGTCAGATACACTAAACACAGAGAGACAGGTGAATTAGGATGGGCGTTGTGGCCATTTTAATTGGGCTCCATCTTTTTTTAAATATATTTATCTGAAACAGAATATTTGATGACCACAGATGGGAAGAAACTAACCGAGAGTCTCCCTCATGTTCTTGTAGAGGTTAATGGCGTCCGTGTCTTTCATGAACTCCCTGACCACCTCACCCTGGTCGTTCTCCACCACCAGCACCTCCTCTGGTTTGGCCATGCGGCTCACCATCAGCAAACGTACCTACAAAAGAGGAGGAGGAGGAGGCCACTGTAATATGAAGCAAGCTCGTTCTACAACTGCAGTACATGTATGCATGAAATGCGTACAAAATTCCCACTTCAATAATTCACACTGCTTTACATTTGTGCAGTTAATCAGTTGGATGACACGTGTACCTGGGACAGCACGGGCAGGTAGAGGTGTCTTCGTGGAGGGACATCGGACAGGAGCGGGGTGCTGGATGTGGAGAAGGGACTCTCCCTGTACAGCTCGGCTGCCAGGTGGTTCCAATACTCCAAACAGATCTTGAAGATCTCAGTCTCCTCAACCTCCGACACCAGCAACATGAAGTGCAGGGCCTGGAGACAAAGTGCAGAGGGGTCACATTAAGATACCTGCAGAGATTGATGTGTAAACCATCTGTGTTGGTTTGTGGCCTCAGGCTCAACCACTCGTCGCATCACGAGATATTTCCCTTTGTACATGCTATTCACTTTATTTTGTCTTTAACGAGAGCAATAATGGCCAACGATCATTTATTTCTTAATTTTCTTGAGCGTGTTGATGACGTGAAACTGGAAGAATACAAATGTCCGGCCTCCTGCGGCTCTACAGGCTCCGCCCCTCGCCTGAATGTTCCCCACATGTTCCTGTTGGAGTCGGACCCGACAACCTGCTGTGCTGCTTCACAGGACAAACACTAACTACACTAAATGTCAGGGAACGTGCAACAATCTTTTCTTGGTTAATTGCAGTTTTCCTCCCAGTCTCATCCTGAAACAATTACTGTCTGTACATCTGTAGGTGGACAAACAGCCGTGGGAAAGGTGGGTCTCCTCACTGCAATCTGTCCCAAATATATGTCATTATAAAAGTGGACACCACAGAAGAGGCGGGGAAAGAAGATCACTAGAGAGAAAAGGGAGTTTCAGTTTTAACAAACTGAAGCAGAGGAGAAAAGGACTAAACGCCCCTGACTGAGATCAGCCGTTTTGTTTACCGATGCAGACGGACAATTATTTAAATTTACCTTTCCACTTGATAAACAAGGCTCTGTTTAAACAGTGGAAACGTTCAGTTGCTTCTGTAAACATCTGTTTTCTGTTACAACAGGAAGTCGTCTTGTCCTCTCACCTCCATCAGTGACTCTCGCAGGTTTGGTCTCTTCTCGACGAGCTGGCCGTGTTCTTTGAGGAAGGTGCAGAGGAACAGGCTGAGGTTCTGGATGAAGTTCTGCTCGTCATCCTTTCCATTGGCGTAGGCCACTCTGATGTTGGTGTTCAAAGGCAGCATCTGAACAGACGACAAACAGTCCAGACCGTTTCACTCTGAGTAATTGTCTAAAAACAACTTGAGATTCTCTGAAACGATGTTAGCTAGTTCAACAACCCACACTACATATTTAAAAACAAGACTCAGCAATACACACGTTAAAAAACACGTAGACAAACACACAGCATTCAAAACTTTACAATTTTCAAACAATACTAAGGGTGCTCTGTTTGATCAGCCACCGATGTAAAAACCTCCGATCAGAGGAGGCAGTTATTTGATGACTACGTTTTCCCCCCTGGAGCTGATGGTGGAAAAGCTAACGAGTGAGGCATCTCGCTTCTCTTCTCGTCTCTGTTGAGTTGCACGGTATCGACGTTTGTGTGTGTTTGTCCCAGTGCGTCGGCTCAGTAGTGTCGTCGGTTAAAACACAACACATTTCATCTTTTTTTTATACGAAAAGGGATTCAGCCCCATCTGATCGTGTGTGTGTGCAACAAGTCTAGTTTGTGCTGCCTGCAGACGTTGTGCATTTGTGACCGTGGTGTCAATGTGTGCAATGAGAGTAAATGTGCGTGTGTATAATCACTGAGTGCAATTAACAGAAGCAGGACGCACTCAGAAGGATTGTGTGTGTACCTGTTTAAGCTGGGACATGGTGAGCGTGAACAGGTTGACGAACTGCTCCTCATACTGGTTGACGCTCACGCCAGCGATCTCTGTCAAACACTTCAGCGTCACATTGCGAAACATGGGCACATTCAAGAACTGAAACACAAAGAACAGGGCAGGTCAGTGATGAAGCCCCAGTTCAACTGTCCACTCTGGTTTGAACGTCGGGAAGAATTTCTCCTATGAAAAATGTACAATTCAGAAGTCTGACAACATTCAAAGCAAGTTAGGGCTGGAACTAAAGATTGTCCATTTTTTTATATATACCAGTAATCGATTGAGTCTGGTTTATAAACTATTCTATAATCAAAACAATCCAAAGTGACTTCTTGAAATTGCTCAGTTGTCAAACTGAAAATTCATGAGAATATATTACTGAAAATAAGCAAACGCATATTAGAAGCTGAAACCAATTAATATTCTTCATTATTTAACAAATTATAACATTTTGACAAATAATTGTCCATTTTTTCATCAAATGACTGACATAATATTTCTATACATCTTGGTTAGTTTAACGGCAGTAATGTTACTTAGAATAAAATCCATGGAAATATACAATCCACTGTCATTCATTTGAGGTTTTGATTTGCTGAATGGACATGAGGGGGTTTACCTTGTAGACCAGCGTGCTGATGAGTTTGGTTTCAAAGATGTAACCTAAAGGAATCCAGTTCAGGAAGCGGAGGAGAGTCTCCAGTGTGGCGTGCACCAGCGGAGCGTTCTGCGAGTTCTCCTGCTCAGAAGAAGAAGAAGAAGAAGAAGGCGAGCGTGAGAACAGCGTATTAAAGACTGGAGGCAGATGCTGACGATGGTTTGGTCAATGTTGTCTTACCATCACAAACTGGCACAGCTGGAATATTTGGGAGAACTCGTTGCACATGCTGAAAGGTAGGAACATAAAGATTAATGACGGTATTAATAACCTGTTGTTCCAGAGTCTTAGTTACTGCAGGGAGCAGAAAATACCTCCTTACTTCATTTAGAAGATGAAAGAGCGAAAGTGATCCGGATAATAAACAGAAATAGGCACAAGCTGTGAAACTGTGCGACCTCGTTCAAACACACTTCCACCACACACAGATCTTCATGCTTCCAGTTACCTGTCTTTGAGGTGCTTGGCCTTCACCTGGGTCATCTGGCCGCTGGAGAAGTCAAAGACCTCTTCGCTGAGCAGCTTGAGGATGATCATGTTGTTCTGACAGAGGCTCTCGCTGGTCCGACTCGCACCCACGATATCACTGATGAAGGTGGGCCAGTGTTTGGGCCATTCCTGCTTCAGGATCTGGACCCGTGCGGAGAAGACGAGGAGCTCTGTGTTATTAACCATTTCATGCCTGTTGTTCTTGTAGCAAATCTAAAAAAAAAACCTCAGTTTGATAATTTACCTGAACCAGGATCATGTTGAGTTTTGAAATGTAAACTCCTTCTTTCTGCAAAACAAACATGAAAACAGCAACATCAGTGTCAAGCAGCACAAGGATGCTTCACATCACACGAGCAGCTAGAAGAGCAGAATCCTATATGAATATAAACTCACCTCCATGTTGGCAGGATCAGAAGACGTCTTGATGATCAGGCCGACAACATATTTCTTGATTCCTGAAAAACATACCAATGTGTTTTATTGGAAACATCAAAAACCTCAGACAGACTAAATCTATTGATTGTTTAATGTCACTAAACTGATTCTTACCTGCACATTGATTTCTTGGGAGAATCTTCCAGCGTGTTTTAATGACTACCTCCAGAATCTGCAGCGCATAATACTGAGAGAAAAACAGACATTAAGAGCTCGGACAAGTAGCTAAACACCGGGGCTAACCACACGGTAGTATAGGGTGCACTGTCATGTGACGTCCTCCATGTCGAGCCCCTGGCAGCCAAAATATTTGGACACACCTGTAAGCATGGACCAAAAGAGTGTCCATTTTTGAAAATACCCATTTGCTGATTATCATTTCACATTAAAAAAGGGAATATAAATAAATGGAGATGTCAGTGCTGCTCTAAAGTCTGAAAATCAATGAACACAAGCAGCATGGTACAGTTTAACCCTGGCACGCGTCAAGTTAAGAATTTAACACAACTGACAGCGACATAAAAAACTGTGTGTGTGTGTGTGTGTGTGTGTCGGGCTCATACTTTGGTCTTCATGTTCTGAGAGAACTCCAGGATAGTGTCGACCCTCGTCCAGGCATCTGGATGGTCTTTTAAGTTGGTCAGCACTTCCTGAGCCACCCGTTGCTACAAGAGAAGCCACACGGAAAACTTTCTGATTTCTGGGTATATTGGACGGATACATTGAACCCATGAGATATTCATTTATGACGACATGTCCCCGCGTTGCACTGAATCCCATCCAGCTGGTTGAAGTGGAAGCACAATGGAGAGCAGCAGTCTCACCTGGGAACCAATGTCATGGTACATGGAGTTGACCACATTGTCCAACAGGATGATGTCCAGTTTCTGACTGAAGTCCAGCAGCTCTCTGGCTGGGTTATCGGCCAACATCGTCATTTCTGCTGGCATAGAGCTTCTGGGTGGAGAGGGAATCATCAACATTAACAATCGCACTGCGGACACATTGGATATTAGAGTGACTGTAACTGTAATTACCTAAATATTCATCAATAGCAATATAACAAAAGTTCGATATACCTCATATATGCATTGTGTAAACAGTGAAGAGGTTTAAAACGTTGATTTTAATGTTCTGCAAGTGTTTGTTATTCTCTGAAACGCGTGGAGCACATACAATGCAGACAGGTACATCTTATTTTGAAATTGAATGGTAACTTCGTTTAAAAGCGTATAAGTTGCTCCTTGGGTTTCTACACCTTGAAAGAGAACTTGTGTAATTGATGCTGAGGCTCTGGTTTCTTCTCGGTACTGGTTCGTACCAGTTTAGGCTGAGCACACGTGACAATGAAAACCAACCCTACGCGGACGCGGTAACGAGCTAAAATAGGTGAATGAATCACAGGCAGGGTTCGATTCCCTCTCGTGCCAGAAACGAGTTCTTCTTGCTCGGAGTCGGAGCAGCGTGCCTGGAGCAGGCGTGGGCCCACGTGGTCCGAATATGACACCCGTCGAACCAGGGCTGGAGACGCGTGAAACGGCGCCCCCACCCGGCCACCTGGGTGTACTGGGCAGCGGCCACACTAACGCACAGAAACCAGTTCGGCCCCGGAGTTTCTGGTGAGATGGGAACCCATGGCGGGGAAGCTAACCCCCCGGCTGCAGTGTGTGGAGCGGATCTAGGTCTGTCCTGCAGCCGGATCACCCCCCGGGGCTCCGCCGGCTGCTCGCCCCGCGCTGGGGGACCGAGCTGCTGGATGCCGCCGAGGCTCCGCTTACCTGGTGCGTCCCGTCCGGCTCGTCTGGAGCGGTTACCCGTGGACCGGTGCGAGCTGCGGCCGAGCGGCGGCGACGCGGATCTCCTCGATGCGCGGAGGAGACCGAACAACTTGTATCTCCTGGCACGTTTCCTCCGCTGCTAACCCCCGCTAGCACGAAGCTAACGCTAGCCGTCCTGGGTGACACCGGCAGTGACCGTCAGCGGCAGCTTTAAACGTCCCCCCCGGGTCCGCGCGGGTCCTGGTCGCCGTGGTCGAACCTCTCCGGCCGGTCGCGTCTCCTCCTCAGCTGCGGCGGAGCATGGTCTTCTTTACCTGTCACCACAGCCGACTCCCACCGGGCTAACAGCCAGCTAGCGTGCTAATGGCAAAGTCAATGAGGATTCGGGTCTGGCGGCTAACGTGATGCTAAGCTAACAGCCCAGAGTCGGTGTTCCTGCTCATCAGCCCGCAGTGAGTGACTTTATTTCGGTCAGTGGTCGCACACAGTGTGGGGCAGCTCCGGCTTTACAGCGTGAGGCTCCGCGCGTCCTCTCCGCTCATGCTTCCAACCTCGGACCGGTTCAATCCGGTTCAAACCGGGATTCTCATTCTCGGTGTTTCGGCCCGTCGCGCGCCGCGTAAAATTTGGACTATGTACCCGCCCACCGCGCGGTGCGATTGGTTCCCCCGTGCTGTCGTCACGCGTTGTCATTGGCCCGATGGAGCTGTCGATCCGAATCAGAGTCCCTCCCCCTGCTCTGCCCTCAGCAAACACATGAAACTGGAATAAATGAGATTAAATAATCTAATAAAGATTAATTTATCTTTATTAAACCAGGAAGTCCCCCTGAGATCGAGATCTACTTCCCGGCAGAGGCCAGAGAACAAGACACACTCACAATCAGCAACACAATAAAAACACAAATACAAAGTCACACTGAGATCTGCACAATCCCCCCCACCGGTGCTTATAGTATTGTCATATTATATTTTATTATACTTATACCAGATTCAGATTCTCTTTTCCAACAGAGGCCTGAGAACAATAAACATTCACAATCAGCCGCAAACAATTAAACAGGAGCAGCAGGAAAACAACCAAATGGAAATAAATTAGTAAAAACAGTAAAAAGATCCATAAAGAAAGCATCACATATGTACATATGTATAAAATAAGAAGTTGCCCACTTTTAAATAAATAAAAACATATAGCTGAAAACCAAAAGAGAGAGCAGGTCCGACTGGAGGCGGACCCAGAACCTGAGGCTCGGTCCAAACCAGCCGCAGCTTCTGCTCTGATCAGGAAGCTGCGGCGCTGATCTCAGAGCAGCTGGGACCAGAGGAACTCGCTGTTCCCACTGCTGCCACTGTTCCCACTGTTCCCGTGTGGCATTCGATGTAAGAATGAAGTCTTGAATTAGTATGAGAGCACTTACAGTATGTGTTGTTGTATTATCCGTAAGAGGGAATGCGCAAAGTCCATGGTCCGGTTGGAGTCAGTTGGCTCCAGATGATCTTCCGTTCTTCTCTGGATCTTGTCTTTGTGTTTTCCTCTCGCAGACGCTTCCTGGTCAGAAGAGAACACGAGCGGTTCATAACGGAACAACTGTATTTATACACTGAGCTGGACCTTGGGCCGGTTGGAGGATCCTGGATCGTCCAACCGAGGATGGTTGGACGATCGCTCGGTTGGACGATCCTCGGTTGGACATTTGCTTGGTTGGAGGATCCTGGATCGTCCAACCAAGCAAACCGATCCTGGATCCTCGGTTGGACATTTGCTTGGTTGGAGGATCCTGGATCGTCCAACCGAGGATGGTTGGACGATCGCTCGGTTGGACGATCCTCGGTTGGACATTTGCTTGGTTGGAGGATCCTGATCGTCCAACCAAGCAAACCGATCCTGGATCCTCGGTTGGACGATCCTCGGTTGGACATTTGCTTGGTTGGAGGATCCTGGATCGTCCAACCGAGGATGGTTGGAGGATCCTCGTTGGACGATCCTCGGTTGGAGGTTTGGCTGGAATGCTCGAACGTGAACGAGCTCTGATCTCACTGTGTGCGTCTCTCTGAGCGAGTGAGGGGGGGAGCCGCGGGGCCTGTGGTGTGTGTGTGTGTGTGTGCTGTCCGGGGGCTGCAGATCCGCTCCAGATCCGCTCCAGAGCCGCTGCAGATCCGCTCCAGATCCGCTCCAGAGGGCTGCAGAGGCTGCAGAGCCGCTCCAGAGCCGCTCCAGAGCCGCTGCAGATCCGCTCCAGAGGGGCTGCAGAGCCGCTCCAGAGCCGCTCCAGAGGTTCAGCCAGTACTGGTGCAGACCTGAGGGAGGTCTAAAGTTGATTAGTCACTGGATCTCCTGCTGTTTGTACTGGTTTTAAATCATAGTTCAGTTTGAAATAAATCAGATCATCATGACTCAAAAACTATTTATTTGCAATTAATCTGAGTCCATTTCTGGGAGGTCACGAACAGCCCAGTGCAAACGTTTATTATAATTATTATTGATCGTAATAACAAAACTATAAAATAATAATAAACTGCACAACGCCACAGCACCCCTGTCCAAACACTAAAATACACAAATCAAGAAAGAACTGCTCCACATCTCGTAAAGACACATTTCACAATACACAGCCTTTATCTCTATATTGCACATTTAGAGGAACAGCCATGTCTATATTTCAATATTTCTACTTTTATTATATGTAGTATTTATATTCGTACTTTTACTACATTGTTCCCTTGCACTGCTTCTTCCTCGGGCTGCTCTGTCAATTGTGAATGTCGCTTTGTTTAGATTATTGATAAATACAAAAACAGCCATAGCTTTATTTTGAAAGTATCCTCACTTCACATTTAGTGCCCAAAACGTTTCAATAATGCAAATGTATTTATTGTATGTAACCCTGACCCTCAAACCTCCGCCAGGGTCCAACACTCCCACACCAGATAGCACTTCCCTAAACACGTCAGATGATGTCATCATTCCAGGAATGAGAAGCTTCCTCCTCGTCGCTCTGTGCCTTCAGTCATGCTCAGTGTTCTGTGGCTTCGGGCTGTTGAGTGTTACTCTCGCTGTCGTCTGAGTAATTCTCATGGTCGTCGGAGTAGTGGCAACTGTCCTCAGAACCGTGTTGATCATCTCCACGGTCGCCCTCATCTGAGCGGCGACCGCCAGGGTCGTCGCCATTGTGGCGGTTTGATGAGGCCTCGTCACTGTCCTTGTCCTCCCTCCCTCTCCCCCTCTCGTTGGGCTCTTCCACGTCTTCGTCGTCCAGGAAGACTTTCCTGTAGCGGACATGTTGATATCCCATGTCTGCGTCCTCCTGGTCACTGATGAACAGAAGAAAACACTTTCACCATTAGACCTGAAATATAAACCTACTTCAACTCGGAACAGTTTTCGTCTTCTCGGTCACTGAACTGGTGAGATCTTCAAGAAGGTAGAAACTTGGTACGCGATGATTCGCCCCTGTCATACTTTGAGTTTTGTGTTATCGTGACGTGCCGGGTTCGTGAAGAGCTCACAGATTTACCTGTGTTTGCTGTCACTGGACTGGGAGGCGCTGCGGGCAGATCCGGATTTGGCTGCCTTGCTGCAGATGAACTCCTCAGTCACTTCACATCCGTGCACGGCGTCGGTGTAGCGCTTCTCTGCCGCCTGTTTGGCGTTCCTCTGGTAAAGCACAGGTTCAGAAAGGAACAAGGATCAAAGCTGAAGAAGAAACAGGCTCTGAAACATCTCCATCACTCTCTTCATCAACTTTCCCTCCGTTCACCTCATGTAGTCTTTGCTTATATTTCTAGCTTTATGATATAATGTAATGTAATAGTCATTTTAGCATTTTAATACTATATTTCCTTTCTGTTTGCATCTATTCATTTGCATTGAAGGTCTTGACTTTCTATGTAAAGTGCCTTGAGATTATATATTTTATGAGTTGGTGCTATACAAATCAAATTGAACTGAATCTATTCAGTTTGTGCACTGATAATCCTTTTCATTTTATGATTAAGAACATTTTTAAACACCGTTACCAAAGGTTCTATATTCAACGTAACAAGTGTTTATCAATTCCATCTTTCTGAGTTTAGAGGTTCAGTCTCATTAAAGCTCGAGTAAAACTAGTAATAGTCCAGCAGCAGTTGATAAAGACCCTCTTCACCTGTGCAACCTGCTCCAGCAGCAGCGGCCTCCCCTTCACTCGCTGCTGCATCTCCTGAATCTCCTGCTGGTACTCCTTCCTGCGCTGGACGTCTCGTTTCCTGCACAGTTTAGCAACACAGCTGTGAATTGTCCCATTTCCTTGAAAAAAAACACAACTGTCCCATTAGTTTACAAACAGAAGGAAGAAAGTTTGTGCTGTTGATTTCACTGGACCTGAATTCTCTGAGTTTGGTCTGGTGGGTCTGTGACAGCGCCGTGTGGGGGTCGTTGGCCTGGGCTCGCTTCAACACCAGCCTCTGCAGCTTCCTCTCCCTCTGCTTCTGCTTCTCCTTCCACTGCTCCTCCTCCTCTCCGGCCTTCCTCCTCTGCTCCAGCACCTTTCTACTCAGGGAGACAGACTGGTCACAGATGGAGGAAGGTTGGGACGGGGACTTCAGGACAGCAGGGGCAGCTAGTAGAGGACATGGGTGCAACAACCAGCTAGGGGGGGTAAACTGTTTTGGACTGGAAGGAGGACTAACACACTGCTCTGCTGGGGGTGATGGGAAAAGGAGTTCCACTAGGATTCAGATTAAACAGGATATTTGAGATCTGAGGTTGTCTCCATCTCAACTAAAATAGTGGAAGCCCTCGGAGTCCTAAGATGATACCTCACGGCCTCATGGCGCTTTTTGGTGGCATCTGTGACTTTGGTCGGCAGGAGCTCCAGGCTCCCGGAGAGAGATGAACAGAGGCTCGAGTTTGGTGTCCGCGTCGCACCGGAGCTAATGTATGGCCAGCGCCGCGTCCGAGGGCTGCTCTGCTCCTTCTCAATGTCAGCCAGGATGCGTTCGCGGTGCGAGGGGATCTGCGACGTCTTCAGATGGAAGGGTTCACATGCGGTCGTGGGCTTCACCTCCTTTCGCTTCTCCAGGTGTTTCTGGAAGCGTCTGTAGCTGGCGTCAAAGTCAGGCACCTCTTTGTTGATCTGGGGTCTGTGGGGGAAGCTGCTGACCCCTCCGGTGCATCGCTGCCGTCTTTGGTCTTCTTCCGTTCGCTGAGTCGTCGTGAAAGCATGCTGGGAGGCATCGAGGCACCAGGAGCAGGTCCTGAGCTCTCATCTGCGTCTTGATGGAGCGATACAGCTGCTCATCCTTCATCAGCTCCCCTGAGGCTGCGGCGTACACGGCCTTGGGCACAGGCTTGGCCTTGAAGGGCTTGACACTGTCCTGCTCGGATGCTTGTGGGAGACGCAGCTGTTTCTGCTCCTTCTTTAGTCGCTCCCTCTCCAGGAAGCTGAAAGGTTTCTGGATGGTCGGAGGTGCTGCTCTTCTCGCTCTCGCTTGTTTCTCTGCCGCTCGTCCTTCTGCTCCTGCAGCTCTTCGTAGAGCGGGAGGTGAACGTGTGCAGGGACGGGGCTGGCGCGGAACTTCCTCTGGCACTCGGTCAGCTCTTCTACCTGCCGCCGCAGCTCTGCGTTCTCCAGCTCGATCTCTGTACGCGCCTTTATGCCACGCTTTTGTCTCTCAGCCTCACGCAGGGTCATGTGGAAAGGTTTCGGGATTGTCACCCTGTGTTTCCAGGTCTCCCTCTTCTCGCCTTTTCTCTTCCTGATCTCTTCGGTCTCCCGGCAGACTCTGGAGCGAGGAGGACGTCAGGTGACGAGTGTTCGGTGACAGCTTGAAGTCCCTCCACATGTTCTTGATGTGTTCCTTGGGAGAGAAGAGCAGGCCTTTCTCCACATCGTTGCTGACTTCTTCATCCTCGTCTGACGAGTCCACAGTCCTGAACTCCTCCTGAGTTCAACGGCAGAGTGGGACTTTCTCAGTCGGTGTGAAGCTGCTGGGCTGCTGTTTGACCACGGAAGCCTAATTAGAAAAACAAATATAATATTATAAAACACAAAATGAAGTGTTCACGAGGAAGAAGTTGTGTGCTGTGAATATCAACATGACACCAACTTGAAGTCACATCTTTTCCTTTTTGTCGTGTGGAGTTGTAAACGTTCTGTCTGTGTTCGAACCACAGACTGTAAATACTGTCAGACATCAGATATATCCTCAAGTAACTCATTCAAACCAAACACTTGAACAAACATCACAGCGATCCAGATGTTTGGCCTTCACTTCTGGGAGCTGTGATGTCGTCCATCTTTATTTACAGTCTGTGGTTAAAAGCGTCCGATCACACAGAGACGATAAACCGACCTGTGCCCCCCCTCCAGCGCTGTCAGGTCTAGAGGCTCCATGAACTTGAGCTGCAGCTTCCGTCGGTACATGCTCTCCAGCTCGGCCATGGTGCGGAGGTGGGCCTTCTTCAGCTCCTCCAGCTTGCTGTAATACTCCTCGTTGGAGAAGAAGATGCCGCTCACGTCGAGGCGTTCTCCCGACGCCATGTAGCTGTTCATCATGAGCGGGCCGCCGTTCCCCAGACGATCATCGTCACAGAAATCAGAGCCTGAGTCCTCGTACTCCAGCTGGAATAAAGCACAAGAGAAGGTTTTTACTTTACAGGGAAATCCACGTGCTACAGGAGCAGATGGTCAGAAGGAGGTTGGCAGAGAACCTTTGAAAGTATAAAACAAAATAGAAAATTTAATTAAATTAAAATACAGAGAAACACCTTTAACTACAGGGAGAAATATTATTTGTACAGAAACGTACTTAAGTAAAGTGCAATGGCACAAGAATGTAAACTGTTTGATCATGTGTATCAGGAGATATGGAAATAAACGTATACATGTTATAAGTATATACAAGTTATGATTTACATTATGTGAATATGACTATATAAGTTTATATAGATAGATATGGGTTTAATTTACCATAGAATATTAAATAGAAGTATACTATTAGTATAACTAAATAAAGATGTCTGTACATATATCAATACAAATGATCTATATAAATTAGTTCACTATAGTATACATTATGCAATATGATATGAATATAGAATGGTGTGTGAATATTAATATATAAATAGGTGAATGTCACAATAAGAGGCATTAGTATGGAATAATATAATTGTGATATGACAGCAAAGGGAAGGAGGGAGAGTTCCTTCTACTTCAGGTTGAATTATATGATTTCAAAAACGTCCTCAGGCTAATACTTGTATTCAGAAGTTCCCAGAGAGTCAGACTCTGTGCTGGCGTCAGGACGGTGTTTGTCCTGCAGGCCTCCTGGAGCTGCCCTGCTCAGAGGCACTCCGGCTCCTCCAGGACTAAGCTTATTATCCTGCCCCCCCCCCCAGAGACATGGGACATATGGTGGAGCAGCTCAGCATGAAGCTGGGCCCGCACACGTTCTGCTTCAGGTGTCCGGCTTCACGACGCGTTTCATTCAGGAGCTTCACCAAGCGGCTGCAGGGAACCACGGCCGAGTCCAAACCAGGATGAAGTGATGGGGATTATAAAGCGAACAGGACGTCTGATAATCTCGTCCAAGAATAGTCCGGTCAGCAAAGTGTGTCAGCAGGACGTGGATCAGACCTGCAGCTCAGGAATGATTTCTCTTAGTACTGTTCTCTACCCATAATATCCTGTCTGTGGTTAAAGTACACATACTCAGTGTTTTCAGTATTTTTTTATTGCCTATTTCTATGATGTTTGATACTTTCACGTGTTCTCCTGTCGACCTCGTTTTGACAGCAGCTGCTATAACAAGGGAACTTCCCCAGAGTCCATGAACCTGATCTCCTTTCAGCTGAGTCAGCTAATTGAGGTGGGGAAGCACAAAGAAACACTTGTTCAATTAACTCATTAATTTAAATCCACCTGTTTAAAACAAATGATCCAATAATGTAGAAAAGGTGAAATGAGAGGAAGCCTCCGGATGTGACCCTTGACCTGCTGCGGCTGCATGAGTCATGTTTACGGTTATTGAGCAGTTTGAATTAAATCATTCTTTTATGTTTTGTTAGCTTGTGATGTTGAGAATGTAAAATGTAGAGTTAATTTAGTGGAGTCAGACTCTGGGGACTTTAACGGGGCTCACCTCCGCCTCGTGGTCCCGGTGGTCCCGGTGGTCCCGGTAGTCCCGCGGGTCCCGGTGGTCCCGGTGTCCCGAGGCCGTGCCGGGCAGCGCTCGGTCCCGCTCGTACGACGCCAGCGGCGCCTTGGTGAGCGGGTCCACCGGCGTCTTCAGACACGACGTCACCAGGACGTTGGTCCGGTGAGAGTCCATCACTTCCGTCGAAAGGCTCCGGTTCGAAACCCCGTTGTTTGTCCACCAGCAGGAGACCGGCTGTCGGTTACCGGGCAACGGGGAGAGCTGGGAGGAAGTGACGCGGCCGAACAGGAAGTCACGGCTCTTTACGAAATAAAAGTCTGTATCGCACCTTTATTGTTATTGTCATATTTCTGCTTTCATGCGACACAGCTCTATATTTATTCATATCATTTGAACACTTGAACGTGCTCGTCTCCTTATCACGTCCTGCTCATTGTCATTACTTATATTTAATTGTTTTTGCTTTGCCATCGAAGCACTTTGTAAACTCTATAAAATTAAAGTTTATTTATTCTTATTGGATGTTTCTCGTGTTTTTATCTGTTTTGGAAAGTGGCATATGAAAGAAAAGGGTTATGATTTTGATTTCTGAACCCTCACTGGACCAGTCTCCCTGAAGACCTGAGGGCAGCTAGAGTGAATTAACATAACTAAAATAAAACAATATCATATATATATAAAATAATCTTAGACACTAATGTCCTCAAACTCTAGTGTATTGACCATTAAGGCCCGGGTCACACGTATGGGAATATATCAATCTGTAGGTGAGGAAGCGAATGGATTCACTTCCTGTGGCGAGGCAAATCCCAGAATGAACATTTTATTTTGGAAATTCATAACATGTTTTTATTCCCGAGTATCTTCACCAGGAGACATTCACTGATTTTCTAGTTTTTAAAAAAATGATCTACTTCTTCAACTTGTATTTTCTTGTTTTCCATTTATATTCTTGGATGTTTGTTCTGCTGTCAGTCACACACCACCGATTTATAATGTAATAATTATAAAACCAGCTCTGTTAAATCAACAAAGCATACAAATAACTAAACTGAATTTTAGATATTAAATGCATGCATTTCATTTATGTAATTGAGTACTTTTGTAATTTTGGCAGTTTCAGTCCTCAATAATCTAAATGGACTCTTTAATAAAGGTTTAGAAATTAAAAATCTGAAACAAATGACCCGAGTGTTCAGCAGAATGAGGACACAGGCAACAGCTGGAGTGTCAACAAAAAAAAACAAGCCTTTTTTATTAAATTATGCAACGTAACAACTACAGTGGAAATCTGAACAGACTGGTGTCCACACGGCCGTCCGATCCCTCGCAGTGCGAACAGGCTTAGTTACAGAACTCACAGGACAAACTCAAATCCCTTATCGAGCGCTCACCTGCAACAGAAGAAAACACAGGTTTAGTTAAGACTCCCAGTCAGAAGGAAGGTCAGGTTCCCTCCGCAGCAGGAAGCAGAGCCGGAGTCGAACCCAGTCGGGGATGAGGCGTCTTACCAAGTCGTCAATCTTGAGGATGCTGCGGACCGTCTCTGTGGCCAGGGTCAGGCAGCAGATGGAAACCAGCAGAGGCTGCACCACCTGCTCCTCCAGGATGTTGGAGATCCCGCCCTGTCACAAACACACAGTAAACCAGTGGTGAATAATCAGCACCATCACATGCGCGGATTTCATAAAGGTTACTGCAAGAAAAAATGATTCCCATTTTCCTAATCGATCTGGTACTCAGTGAAAGGCTGAAAAAACATGTCTCCAAATCTTTAATCAGCGTCCAACCTACCTTACGGACGTTGATGCCCGCCATCTTGTCACCCTGGGCGTGCCTGTTGCGGAGCTCTGTCACAGTGGAGATGGGGTTCAGGCCGGCGTTCTCAGCCAGCGTGGAGGGGACCACCTCCAGGGCGTCGGCGTACGCCCGCACGCAGTAGGCTTCCATGCCAGCCAGGGTACGCGAGTACTCGGCCAGACGCACGGCCAGCTCGATCTCGGGAGCGCCACCACCGGCGATCAGGGCCCTGAGGGACGGAGGGACAGAAAGAAGATGAAACACTAACAAATCTTCTTTCACATCAACAGAAACAATTATATATTCATTATTATTTAACATTATATTCATTGGAGATTCGTCAGTTGTCTCAGTGTTTCTGGGAAATGTAACATACGTGTGTGAACGCTCCCCCGCCAAGTTGCGGAGACAACCAGGCGTGAAGTAACGGGGAGCGTTCCACTTTAATGTTCCTCCGTTTGTTACGCTCTTACACAATGAAACTTTGCAGGAGCGCCTTTGACAGAGGGAATCTGAGAGAGTGTACGTTCAATATCCAGGAAGTAGACATAGAAATAATTAACAGTATTTGGACGTTATCCTTCTACTCTTAGATCATCAATCATGAGGTTATTTTTGCGTCTCGTCTGTGACTAACTGCAGAAATGACCAACCTCTTCTTGACCAGGCAGCGGATGACACACAGGGCGTCGTGGATGGAGCGCTCGGCCTCCTCGATCACCAGCTTGTTGGAGCCTCGGACCACGATGCTCACCGTCTTCCCAGGGCTGGCACAGCCTGTGATCTGCACGGAGCCACAGTAGACGGGATTAGCGGAGATGGAACATCAAGGTGCGTCAGTTACGTCCTTTCACAGCTATAACATCAAAACGGAATAATCCAGGATGCCAGTCTTACCTTGACCAGTTTGCCAGATCCGTCCAGGTGGACCTCCTCCACCAGCTCTGCTGATCCGAGCATCTCAGGTAAGAAGTGGTCGATGTGAGCGATGGGCTTGGTGCCAATAGTCTGCAGAGGAGCAGAGACATTTCATTTTCCGGTCCCAGATCAGCTTTATTCCAAAGTACGATGAGTTGGGAGAAATGTCCCGGTTCTCGTTTATATTTAATTCCAGCGGTTTAAGTCGTCACCTCGTCTCTAACGACGAGCAGAGGAGATGCAGTGTCGTCACACGGCACCGGAGTAGAATTAGAAATGACCATGAAACAAAGACTTCCTGCCTGGTGTTTGATTATAATTCATATGGAAACGTTCCTGTGATGTTTTCATTTCATATTCAACAAACTAATTAGGAAGACATTGATTTCTCTGACGTTACTCATAAAAGACAAAGTGCTGCGAGTGTGAAACAGCTGTAAACTCCGCTGACGCTCACCTTGCATATGAACTCGATGTCTTCTCTCTCGATTTCCTTCACCACCATGATCTTCATTTTGTTGAGGAAGTGCAGGGCGAGGTCGCTCAGAGCATCTCTGTCACAGGACGGTTTGTCGTCAGTATCAAAACACGTTCGTATCAAGAGTCTGACGAGTTGTACAAACCAGAATCTGTAGTCATGTGATCGGTGCTGTGTACCTGAGGATGGACTTCTGGATGAGCAGCATGTTGCAGCCGGCCTTCTTGATCTGTTTCACCAGGTTGAGGATGTAAGCACGTTCCTCCCGGAGAACGCGATCCATCTGGGCGTAGTCGGAGACCACGATCTGGTTGTCCATCTGCATCGCGACACAAACACAACCAACACAGCAGGTCAGGAACCTCTCCAGGTGAACATCACATTTTACATCTGTCACCGAAAATAAAAGTCTCCACTTGTGATAAACAAGTTTTACGAGCGACTCCTTCCTCTCAGCTGATCCGATCACTCACGTCGGTTTTTGGAGGGGACAGGCAGAACTGGATGAGGCCGATCTTGGCCTTCTCAACTCGGGTCACGCCGGTGCTCGCCACCCTCTGGGTCAGCACCAGGCCATCCACCAGCTCACAATCATCAATTGTGCCACTGAAAACAACACACACACTTCAAATTCTGCTGCACTTGTATTTCAGTCGGAGGTTTAAAATGCTTTGAACAAAACTGTTATATTTCCCTGTAGAACTTCTAAATAGTAAAATGCTGTTGATGCTATGTGATTAAAAACAGCTGGATTCCAGTTCTCACACTCACCCGAGCTTCTTGATGATCTTGATGTTCTGCAGGTCGACGTTGGTGGCGGTTGCCGGGTCGATGACTCTCATGACGGCGTCCACGCTCATGGGCGCCAGCAGGCTGGAGTACTGCGACACCACCTTGGAGCACAGTGACGTGGTGGCGCTGTTGAGCAGCGTCTCCCGGTCGCTGAGCTGCACCGGTCGGCTCATGGCCGTCAGCACCTCCACGCCCTTCTCCACAGCCTTCTGGAACGACTCCGAGATGGTGGTGGGGTGGATACCTGACGGGACCAAGTGTGAACAGCAGCGTTCAGACAAATCAATCCTTTCCATGAGTTTACAACAACGCTATCGATCATGTTCTTCAGTCTCACCTTTCTGGAGCAGTTTGGAGCAAGAATCCAGCAGCGCTCCGGCAATCACCACCACGGAGGTGGTGCCGTCCCCGGCCTCGATGTCCTGGGCTTTGGACAGTTCCACCAGCTGAAACACACATTTCAAGTTAGGAGAAAAGAAAAGGTCTGCACCCACACACCTCCTTTCCTCTCGAGGGGAATCGATCCACCACACGTTTCGCTAACGTACCATCTTGGCCGCCGGGTGCAGCACCTGCATCTGCTTCAGGATGGTGGCCCCGTCGTTAGTGATGGTCACGTCACCTTTCTCGTCCTGGATCTGAAACAGCACAACAGCTTCTGCTTAGAGACACGTGTTACGAGCGTGGAGCTGTGCAGGCTCAGACACAAACGATGGGTTCACTGACCATCTTGTCCATTCCTTTGGGTCCCAGGCTCGTTCTGATGGCATCGGCAACGGCTGTGAAACAAGAGGAGGAGGAGTCAGAACAGTGTCAACGATCTTCGTCTCTTCCACATCGTCACCAGAACCTCCAGAAGCTCATTGTGCTCCCAACGTGACGTCTTAGTCTGGGTCCGCTGCTGGTTCTGTTCGGATGCATTTCTTCAGTTCGGCCTCTGGATTATCTCCTGCAGTGTCCTCACGTGAGCAGGTGCTGACATCATGCAGGGTTTAAGAGAGGATAGATGATAAATAGATGGATGATGGAGGGATGATAAATAGAGGGATGGATGATAGATGATAAATAGATGGATGATGGAATGATAAATGAGAGGGATGGATGATAATGATAAATAGATGGATGATAAATAGATAGATGGATGGATGACAGATGATAGATGATGGATGGACGATGAGATGATGGAGGGATGGATGATGGATGATAAATAGATGGATGATGGAGGATAGATGATAAATAGATAAATGATAAATAGATGAATGTACGTCAGGATGATAAATTGAACACAGAACATGAATAATTCACTAACACCTCAGTTATAAGAAAGAACAATAAACCCAGTTTCCCATCAGAACCTCGTCGGCTCAGCAGGTGATTTGAATTCTTCCGTTAAAGACGCTGAGCTCAGATCAGCCTCAGAATAAACCCGAGCATCTTTTAGAACTGAACCAAACTCGGGCCACAGATCTGGAATCTGTCGAGTCACGCTGCTCGCGCCCTGAAGCGCACGCAGAGGCTCCATACGAGCCAGAACCCGGTGAGAGGTTCGACACGCGTAGAAAACCTGCGCAGAACGGAAGCGTCTTTGTTTGCGTCGTGTGGTTTTCGCGGTAATCTGGGTTCGCACCGGCAGGCGGCCCGGCCCATCCCCGGGGCTTCGCCTCGGACGGGCCGCAGAGGTGCCCCCCGCACGCTAGCTCCAGTTAGCATGTAGCTCACCTTTAGCAGCAGAGATGTTGCTGAAGCGGATCTGGGCCGGCTTGTCCCGGTCCACATACGCCCTTCCTTTGTTTCTGCCTCCCATTGAGAGTCTCGGTGCCGCCATCATTTCGGGCATCGCGGCCAACTAACGGATGCAGGGTGTTCGGGTGGAGGTTCGGAGCGGTACCGAGGGGACCGCGGGGCTGATGGACGAAGTTCGGCGGCGGATGGGCTCGGATTGAGGTGAAATCGTTCCGGTGCCGGTGAGAAGCTTCTAGAACCACGGCAGCCTGCGCAGAGAGAGGGAGGATCCGGCGACTTGATATGACGTATCCAGACCGAACGCGTCATCACCGATTCGACAGGATTAATTTATTAACTCATCAAAACAGTTAAAAATCAGATTAAATTCACCGAATAATCAACAATCATCAAAGTTTAAATGATTTCATGTGTTTTTGTTTCCACTGATTTGTGAATTTAAACATTTAGCTGAGACACGCTGACTGCGGATCGATTGCTTCTGTCTGTCGAGGCTGCGGATGCTCGCGGGTGCTAACGGTGCTAACATGCTAACAGGAAGCTGAAGCGTGCTTCCTGCCTCCACCTCAGGTCCGAGTGCACGAAGTGATCCTGCGTCAGGTAGGTTCCTCTCACGCGTGCACCGGCAGCTCGGGTTCTGCTCGGGTTCTGCTCGGGTTCGCATCTCCTCACTGTGGCTGCGAGAAGCTCTGAGTTAGCTCCGTTAGCTTAGCATCAAGAGTCTCATGCTGGGGCAGGAGTAACAACACTGTCTCCAGTCCTCAATTGTGACCTGAGTCCAAAGTTAATATCTAATATATATAAAGTATAAGAATAAGCTGCAGAATGAAATGATTCAGGACAAGTAGAAGCTCTATTGACTCTTTAGATTATTATTACATTAATGTGCACTTTAATTGTTGCTGTTGCATGAAATATAGATTTGTATTTGTTCTCTTTACATAGAACCTGAACTAACATCTACACATTCCAAATAAAAACAAATCAAACTTATTCAGAGAAAAGGCAGAAAATCCTCACATTGAACTGGAACCGAGAAATAATAGTTTTATTCATTGTGTCTTGAGAGGGACAGTTCGTCCACCAAGAGAGAACGTTTATTAATCTCCAGGATCCTCATATTGATCATTGGCATTCATGTCACTTTCACTTACTGGCAGATATATCTTTTTACGACCTAATATCCAAATATTAGCCTGGTTGATTTATCGCTCGAGTCCTGCTCACACGTTCACATGAACACGAACAGTCGGGACGATCGTTTACCTCTCTCACACTGTGCTGAAAGGATCTGAAAAGGTTCAATGAACAGAGTTTGTGTTGTGTAATACATGTCGGTGCTCGTCCTGCAGCCTGCCGTCATGCTGCCTCTGAAGGAGAAGGACAACCCATTGTCCAGAAGCTGCTTTCTGCCGGCTGCTGCGCTCGCTGCATCCTCAGATTCTGCTGCACTCGCGTTCAGGCCGCCTACCGACAGCCACAGCAGGTGGGGACACACGCGTAGCATCTGCTGGGCTCATTAATCACTATTTCTAAATGTCCAGTGCTCCCTCTTTACACCAGTTGTCCATTGTCTCATCCCACCCAGGAAACACTGAAGGAGCTTCTAGCTTTCATCAGCAACACAGAAAACAGCAAATCCCAAGATCCAGCAGCCTCAGAGTCCACTGGAGACAACAAGTCCCATGATGCAGCTGTGTCAGAGTCCACTGGAGACAACAAGTCCCATGATGCAGCTGTGTCAGAGTCCACTGAGGACAACAAGTCCCATGATGCAGCTGTGTCAGAGGCCGCTGAGGACAACAAGTCCCATGATGCAGCTGTGTCAGAGTCCACTGGAGACAACAAGTCCCATGATGCAGCTGTGTCAGAGGCCGCTGAGGACCCACCGAGCAAAAGAGCTAAACTGGAACCAAACGAGACGAACGCTGGGTCAGAGGAGGAAGAAGAAGACGCTGCTGCCAAGTCACGTGTGTGTGTGGTGTGTTTGGGAATCCTGCAGGAATTCTGTGACATCACTCGGGCTGTAAAGGTGTGTGTGTGTGTGTCTGTGTGTGTGTGTCTGTGACGATCAGTGTCAGTTTGTGCGGTGTTTGACATGAATCTATGTGTTTGTATCTCCACAGATTGCAGAGGCAGTGAAAGCTGAAAAATACGAGTTTGACTCCCTGTTGTTGTCCGTCTCTCTGCCGGCTCAGCTGTGTGTCCGTGAGGTGTGTGTCTGTCTGACGGCAACTCATGGTTACACACATTTGTAATCTTTCTGTCGATCCTATTTCCAATTAATGGATTAATCACTTGTTCTGTAAAATGTTGTTTTTCTTTTTCACTATGGCCCTAATTCTATAGTGTTGTATATCAGTCCCAGATCCATGAATATTCTGTGGGAAATCGGAAAATTTAAAAGATTATCACATCTCGCAATGTTAAAGAAAGTCCTAAAACTGACTCGTGTCCCTTCCTTCTATTAAGTTTCATGGAAATCTGTCCAGCTGACAAACGTAACCTCCTCTAAGGGGCGAAATAATCAAATCTCAAATTTGCTGTGATTATTACTTTCAGCTCAAGTTTAAACTTCTCAGCTGAATTGATGTTGTTTTGTTTGACCCTGCAGCACTCCGTGTTGGCTGCACGTGAAGAAGGAAGTGAGGTAAAGTGAATCTGGACCTTTTGAAGTCACTCGGGCGTCTCGTGGATCCTGAAGTTTAACACTTTCTACGTTCACAGAGACAAGGGCCTGGTGCTGGACAAGGACGACATCATCCCGCTGAAGGAGGCCTTCAAGTGGGTCGTGCAGGGCCTGGTCTCCAAGGGGCTGGGGGGGGTTGCCGTGGTTACCAAGGTAAGCGACATCCACGATGAGAGAAGAGAAGATTTAATCAAAGAAAGATCATTTTTCATTTTTGAAAACTTGGCTTTCGTGCTTTGATTTGAATTTTATCGGCCGAGGGAAGATGAGGGCTCGGTGCCTTGCTCAGGGATACTTGGGGGGGGGGGGGGGGGGTGCATCGCGATTGATAATTGACGACCATGCAGCTGAAAGATGAAACAACTGGGATGTTTTCCGTGTGTTGTTAGGGGGGGCTGGACGTCGGTGTGGAGTTCACCCACGAAGCTACAGACGCCGACTGCCACTTCCTGTGAGTACCGAGCTCCGAGAGAAGGAGCTGGAAGTTTGTTCTTCAGTCTCGGACCAGAAACTGTTTCAGACTGTTTCAGAATCACTGTTTGAAAATGAAGATTTAATAAAACACTCTTGTCTGTGGTGCCTTACATTTATAGGTTGACCAAATTTGAGCAGTTTCTCTTAAATCGTCACAATTACACGACTCTGCGTAGAGCTTTTAATTTGAAACTACGGCTACAGGAAGTAGAGTCGTGTGGCGATTTGATCAGGTTTACTGCGGTGCTGACCTCTGACCTTTGTTGACCTCTGTCCATCTCACAGTGCTTCAGTGTGTCCCGACTGCTTCAAACCCGCCAAGAACAAACAGGTGAGGAGACACGTCACATGTGTTTGTGATGAATTACCTTTCAACATAATCAGGAACGAGTCTTAAAACCTGTCGTCTGTTTTCATATTTTAATTATTTTCATTTGCAGTTTTAATATATATACTTCCTCCATTTGTAGTTTAAAAATTCTCTCTCTCTCTCTCTCTCTCTCTCTCTCTCTCTCTCTCTCTCTCTCTCTCTCTCTCTCTCTCTCTCTCTCTCTCTCTCCCTCTCTCTGTCTCTGTCTCCTCTCTCTCTCTCTCTTTCCCCCCCCCCCCAGTCGGTCTTCACCAGGATGGCGGTGGTCAAAGCTCTGGAAAAAATTTCTGAAGCCAACTTTCTCAAGTGAGCATCACCTCTCTATCTCTGGATTTCTCCTGAACGGCGCCGATTGAATTGATTGATTTTTTGTTTTGCTTCAGACACTCCCCGTGTCCTCCGACGCAGACATCCAGCTGTTGCAGTCTTCAGGGCGTCCAGTGTCTCCATGTGTCCCTCTTCATCGCAGGTATCGTAGGCCACTAATAAAACGTTTAGTTTGAGTCGGTGTCTGAACGATGGGATTTGACCGTTTCCTGATGTTCAGGGAGATACAACAAGTTCTCCCGCAGTCTGCCTCAGACTCCCTGGGTGATCGACGGAGAGAGGAGGATGGAGTCTTCAGTGGAGGAGCTGATCGCAGCCTCCGTCCTGTCGTCCTTCAGAGCCGAGGGTGAGTCGACGCAGAGGTAACTCTGCAGTTAGTGAACTTCTGGCTTTACCTCGTCACAGTAAAACTAAATCTGTACTTTATACTAGGTTGAAAACTTCAGCAACCTAAAATATTAAACCTGATTAGTTTAACTCCACGTGAATCTGTCTTTTTTTCTCACAGGTTTTAATTTCTCCTCGTCTGGCAGAGAGGACGTCGACGTCCGAACTCTTGGAAACGGTGAGACGCTCGGTTTTGTTTGTTTTGCAGATGAATTTTTCTCCTGAAGTATGAAGACTGAAGGTTTTTGTTAATTTTCTGTCTTGGTCTCATTTGGCAGGTCGTCCGTTTGCGATGGAGCTGCTGAATCCGCACAGAACCCGACTCAGCCGGGCCGAGATGAAGCAGCTGCAGGAGGTGAATATTCTCAGTCTACTTCAGAACACGAGTACGTTTTCATAAACTCTGCTACAGAAACATCTGAAGTCCACACAACTCCGGAGTTTTAGAGCCGGAGAAAGTTAGTTAATGCTGCTGGTCCCGTTTTAGTTTGAAATCATCAGAATGAAGTTCCCACATGATGTAAATAATACGATAAACATCTCTATGGCAGCAGGACTAATAGATTTTACTGCATCTCGTTAACGAGCACATGTCGGTACACAGACATCTGAAGGTTCCTCCTCTGTTCACTGCTGACGGATCAACAGTTTGATGTTTCTACGTGTTCCTAACTTTATCTTTTTAAATGTTTTTAGACGATTAACGAGTCTTCAGACAAAATCAGAGTACGAGACCTGCAGATCGTCTCCAGGTGAGAAGAGTTCAGCTCCACAGGAACTCACTGCACCTGCTCTTAATTTAAATCTATTCATGTGTGTGTGCGTGTGTGCGTGCGTGTGCGTGCGTGCGTGTGTGTGCGTGCGTGTGTGTGTGTGCGTGTGTGTGTGTGCGTGTGTGTGTGTGTGTGTGCGTGTGCGTGTGTGCAGAGACGCCATGAGTCGAATGAAGGAGGGCGAGGAGGAGAAGACGAAGTCGTACACGGCGCTTGTCTGGACCAGGAAACCGATTCAGAGAGACGATATCATCTTCATTGGTGACATCAAGGTCACTACACACACACACACACACACACACACACACACACACACACTGTATTAGTGGCCAGCAGTAAAACACTGAACAAAAGATTCAAACAGGAAGTAAAGATTTGTGTTTGTTGATGTTCAGGAGCTGACTCTGGATCAGAAAACTCCTCTGAGGGTTTTGCATCGTCGGGCGCTCGCCGTCCGACAGAGAGTCGTCCACAGCATGAACGCTCGCTTCCTGGACACACATCACTTCCACCTGGAGCTGAAGACGCAGGCCGGGACGTATCCTCACATGTCGTGTGTCCTGGATGGATAGACGGTTGGATGAATGGATGGTTGCATGGATAGACGGTTGAATGGATGGATGAATGGTTGCATGGAAGGATAGATGGTTGGATGAATGGATGGATGGTTGGATGGAAGGAAGGATGGTCGGATGGAAGGATGGATGGTCGGATGGAAGGATAGATGGTTGGATGAATGGATGGATAGATGGTTGGATGAATGGATGGTTGCATGGATAGACGGTTGAATGGATGGATGAATGGTTGCATGGAAGGATAGATGGTTGGATGAATGGATGGATGGTTGGATGGAAGGAAGGATGGTCGGATGGAAGGATGGATGGTCGGATGGAAGGATAGATGGTTGGATGAATGGATGGATAGATGGATGGATGGATGGATGGATAGATGGATGGATGAATGGATGGTTGGATGGATAGACGGTTGGATGAATGGATGGTTGCATGGATAGACGGTTGGATGGATGAATGGACGGTTGGATGAATGGATGGTTGCATGGATAGACAGTTGGATGGACGGTTGGATGAATGGATTAAAACAAGTGGTTTTGTGCTGCACTGAATTTCTTCACGTTTTGATTCGATTCATTTAACTTCAGATTCTTTTAATGGAAACTTTTTTGAAAATAAGAAGTTAGTGATTTTTGTGTTGTTGCTTCTTAACGTCAAGCGACAGTTACATCAAGGAGTTCGTCCACGGAGACTTCGGCCGCACCAAACCGAACCTGTGTGAGCTGCTGCAGACGGACACGGACATTCTGGAGCTGGACGTGGAGGTGAGACGAGAAACAGGCCGAGCCACTGGGTGGCGCTGTCTCATGCACGGTGGTTTTCATCTGAAGGTTTTGTGTCTTGTATCATTTTCTACTTTCCTGCTGTGGTGTCCCTCAGGGTTCACTTCTGGGACCAGTGTTATTTCTTTGTACGTGTTCCTGTTGTTTCGCAGACGTGGCGTCTCGTCCATTGTTACGCTGATGACGCACAGATGTTTCTTCCTGTCGCACCTGCGGACTCTGGACAGCCGAGCTCACTTCCTAACAAACCGTCCTCATGTTCTCTCTCTCTCAGTCTGTGGATGTGGACTGGCCTCCTGCCATCCCAGAGTGAACGTCGCCCCGGGGCCGCAGACCTTGTCCCGGATCCGAGAGCCGGCGGGTTCGGTCTCGATGGTTCTTTCTCACCGCCGCTCGTCCCGTACAGACGCTGCATCGAATCGACCGCCGAGGTCACGTGACAGTAATGGTAACTGCTGTTTGGCTGTGAAGAGGAAAGTCGCCCAGTCCTGCTGCTGCTCGGTGACGGCTGTGACGCGTTCACTGCTCCTTCAGAAGAACCTCAGTGGGAAAAACACACCCACGGAATCAGGCTTTTAATTTGATGTCATTATTTTCCTTTTATTAAATTTTCCAGCAGCTCGTTGTTGTTTCCATAAGTTCAGGGACCTCAGATTTAAACGATAAAACATTTGTGTCCATCTGTTTATTTCTAACATATTTCCACTTAAGGATAAAATGTAATATTTAGATCTTTAGCTGAGGTCACAAATGGAGGCGGTTACACTTAATGCCACTGATATTATTTCAAATAACTCCGAGCAAATAAATGCATCTTATTTATGAGAAGAATTTATGAGTTTTTTTGGTTTGGAATCAATAAAGCAACTTTACCAAAGTGTTTTTGCAGTTGTATTTATTCACCTTGTCTTTAAATCACACTTGAGAAACTCTATATTCAGGGCCCGAGCCCCCCCGGTGTGAGGCCCTGTTGTATTTCGAAGGATTTTATTTCCCTTTTGGGCTTTTCAGGCCTAGACGCTCAAATTCATACCAACGTTTGCAGGAAATTCGAAACCCCAAAAAGTAATTGTATTCGAGAGTAATTTGAAAAGGGCGTGGCAAAATGGCTCAACAGCGCCATCTAAGGAGAAGCCCGTCAGTTAGCCCAGGTGTATCGTGACCAGACAAAAAAAGTCTAGAGTGCAATTTGAAAAACGCAACAGGAAGCCCGCCATTTTGGATTTAGTGGCCATTTTGGCCGTTTTCTACATTTTTACTTTGACGTACTTGTCATAATAATAATCCAGAGCGCTCCAAGAGCGCTGCAGATGTCCAGTTTGATCGTCTTCTCGGCGTCCGCCAGGGCCGTGACCGACTCTGGCAGGGCCGATCCAAGGACCCCACTAAGCCATCCAATGGGGGAGGAGCGATGTGTGTGCAAAGGGCGGGGACTTCGTGAACAGGAGCACATTCCCCATCCATGTATTCCCTTTAGAAGGATCCAGGTGCTCCTGCAGGAGCTCGGTTCAGTTCAGTCTTCATGATTCTGTCTGAAATGGGCCCGTTCTTCTCTGCACAGCACTGTGAGAGAGGAAACTATCCTGTTTGGGCCTAGGACTTGTTTCCTTTAGCTGAGTCATCATCCGGGCGTGTGCATCAACCTGCTGCTGATTAGAAAGGGAAAGGTCCATGTTTAATTCTTTAGTGGTTACACTGGGGTGTATTAGTGTTCTGAGGCACTGGTTTATTCTGTTGTGTTGGTTCTTTGTTGTCCCTGAAGTTCAGATGCACTAGGCCATTACTATTTGAACCTCAGCATCTCTTATGTTTCAGTTGAAATAAAGTCTGAAGAGATGCATTTTGGTTTGTTTTGTGTCTGTATGGACTGTAAACATCACTTAGCATTTTTAATTTCGCCAATTTCATGTCACACGTTGGATCATATCAACTTTAAATGAAGTCATCTCAACAACATGGAGATTCAAACAAGGTGGCGTTTGATCAAAACACGAGGTTGTCGCATCTGTATGATGTCACAGTGGGGGGGTGTCATAGATTCCTCTGATGTCTTCGATGTTGCAAAGATGAGAGATTTATTCGATCTGAAGCGAAACCAGAGTGTGCTGTTTCTGACCTGAACAGATCGGCCCGTGCGCAGTGACACTGACACTGTGCTGCACGTGGTGGCGTGGGAAGTAATGCGTGATTAGTGCGGGTGGGTCGGAGCCGTGTCTCCCGGCGTGGCGTTAAAGCTTGACGAGTCAAATCAAGATGATTGAGCTGCACCTGCAATATTGGTCCCTAGAGGGCAGTGTCTGCCCAGGGCTGCCCTCGTTCACAATGATTACACTTTGTTGATATGATGGAAACTCTATTAAACTTACTGATGTTAATTAATGTTGAGACAACTTTAGTTCATGATTAAGAGTAAAAAGAGAAATTTAACAGACAATTTAATTCACATATCCCATCGGTCAAAAATAAAACTACTTTATTCTGTGTTTTGTCTAATTTATTTATACGTTGAATGAATGACTTACACTCAAAATACTACAAATACTAACGTGAACCAGAGTTACTGCTAAACAAAGGATTCAAGAGGACTTACTACATGATATATATATAAAATGTAGTTATTAGATTTCAAACGTTTTAGAAATGAAGAGTCACGACAGCAGAAACCCTGAAATGTATTTCTTTTAATTTAATTCAAAATAAATACTACCACGGCGGCAACGCAAGTCCACTACTGGGTTCTTGCCCTAACGTTTTGGTAAGAAAACAAACAAGCAAACGATCCAAAATGAAATTTTTTAAATAAAATAGAACCAAATAAAAAGAGACTTCAGTTAATGCATCCATCATCATCATCATCATTCATCATCATTATCAACATCAGCATCATCATCATCCTCCTTCACAGACTTTCAAGAGGTGCCTTTTTTTTAACGACATACAAGGTAACACTGCGTAGAATGACCAACATAAATAAAACAAACACTATGGTACAAAACGAGGAAAGGGGGGGGGGGGGGGGGGGGGTTGGAGCGAGGGATGATGGGACTGGAACGACCTGATGGAACCAGCACTGCAAAAGAATAAAAATAAAACGTTCATCCACAGTCCCACTTGTTTGTTTTTTTTTGTCATTTTTAGTTTTTTTAAAGAGGGAGGAACAGAAACGACAGTGCAGACGGTTCGAGTCACGTCCTCTCACAGCGATGTGGGACGAGACCACTTTCAGGGGGGGGGGGGGGGTGGGGGGGGGGGATGAGTTATCAACCCGAGAAAGGGCGTTTGACTTTTCTCCTTCCTTAAATTATTTATTTGAGAGTGTGGTTTTGTTTGTTTTCCAGTCACAGAGAAAGAAAATCCTGTTTGTGTCGCGAGGCCACGAAAGACAAAAAGAAAAACGAAGGCGTTGCATATTTACATCGAGACGTTTTGGGCGACTCGACTTTTTTCTGGCAGTCCTCGGTTTTCGTGAGCGTCTCGCGAGGCTCGGTTTCTCCGGATCTGGAACGTGACTCGTGGTTTATCGATTCCCTCGGTTCAGATGTTCTAAAACATGTTTGTGTGTATAAACGAGGAGTTTTTGTTTTGAGTAACACTGACGAACAAGAGCTGAGCTGGACGCCTCATTTCTGTTTGTGTAATAAATTAAAGTTTTCTTTACTCTGATTCATCGTCTAAAAACAGTCTTCTCATACGGAGTCATTGAAGTGCCATAAAAAACGATGTGTCAAATAATTCAAATAATGTGGAAACGTCAAGAGGAATACATAAAAGAATATACAGGTGAAATGAAATGTGAAAATATTTTAATGTTTTATTTTCAGTTCATTTCTGTATATAATTTCAAATTTATGTTTGCCTATATTTACTTGTATATGTGTATATTTAGAAAAAAGTTGTTTAAGTCATTTCTTAATTTGATCCCTGATATATTTAAACAGACACGAATAAACGGGACCACAAATGAAAATGATTAGTTATTCTTTTAGATTTAGCGATTTGTCTTTATATTTACAAATTGATTTATTTAATGTTTCTATTTATATTCACACATTTCTCGATTGACTATTCTTTTCTGTGTTCCTCTTTGTTTCCACATTCATTTTTCTTACACCTCTAGAATTATGTTTTTTACGGCACTCCTCTGACTCCATACTTGTTTACAGTATCTGTGTGTGTGTGAATATTCCTCTCAGGGTTCCGACACAGACTTCTAACGTTTTACTCGCTGTTCGATAAGTTTCACGTTTCTCGTCACTTTTACGCACAAACAAACACATGAACAAAATTCTCCGACAGCACGAGATGACACCGGGCGTCAAAACCTTAAAGCCTCTGGTGCCGGAACCCGTGATTCTAACTCAGATCAAGTCGACAGTTTTCTCCACAAACATCAGATTTTAAGTGTTTTCAGAAGAAAATTCGTGACGCGGTGAATTTGTCGGTTTTGTTTTTAAACGTGTTCAGATTTACTCCCGAGTCACTTCTGCTCTTTGAGTCTTGTCCCTCCCACTTCTATACAACTGTAAATAAAGATGGACGACATGATAGATCCCTAAAAGGGAAGCCAAACAATCGCCCCCTGGTGGCTGACTGCTGTACATGTCATAAACCCCTCCTCCCCCATGTTAGCAGATGGGACATGGACTAAACTGAAAAAAATCGGAGTAGACGTTAAATAAATGTTTGTCAAAGATGTTTCTGTCATTTCAGGTCGTTCTGATCTCACTGATGTTTGTTCAAGTGTCTCTGATCAGTTTGGTTTTAACGTCATGATTGACAGCTGGGACTGACTCCTCATTGGTCGGGTGGAACCTCGATACCACGGCTCCACGCCACGATTTGTATACGAGACATTTTATATGCAGAAGGCTTCTCTTCTGAATAGTGGGAGGACGTAGAGTCTGTGGATGTATCGTCTGTACAGGGGCCCCACATCTCATCTGTGATCTCAGCACATTGAACACTGTGGCGTCGTCCATCTTTATTCACAATCAGTGGTTTTAACACACAACTGACGGCGACACAAAGATCCTCCGTTTGTGAGAGCAGCACTCGGACCATCGATGAAACGTAGAGAAAAAATAACGGAGCCGATTTCACCGGAGGAGACGCGTTCCGACGACGGCCAGCGAGCGGGAAGCAAAAGCTTCGGAGCATAAATAAATCGGAAACTGCTGAAACTTCAACAAACGCACACGCGTGGAGTGACGGTGCGTAAACAGACGTCTGAGAAGACGGATCCGAGTTGTTCAGAGTAAACTGTAGACTTCAGTCTGATCAGTGCAGAGAACCTACAGCTGTTTCCTGTTGTGTGTGTGTGTGTGTGTGTGTGTGTGTGTGTGTGTGTGTGTGTGTGATGACAGCATAATGTTCACCCCCGTGTCCCACATACATACAGTACATACGTACATTAAGTCACGTTTCCCTGTGTAAACATCCATTCCACTAGTCCTACAGCTACGATGAGGAAACAGAAGAGAGGACGACGAAGAGGAGGAAGAGGAGCAAAGAAGAAGAGGAGGAAGAGGAGGAGGAGAGGAGGATGTGGAGGAGAAGCGGTGAGAAAGCAGAGAAAGGCCTCGTTCCCCTGCCGGCTGTGGAAAGCTGGAGCGGTTAGCTGAGTCTGCGGTTGTGCTCTGTGGCGCCTGAGTGAACTGTGCAGTTTCTGGCAGTTTAGTGTTTCCTGTTTCAAAATAAAAGAACAACTTAAAAGTAAAAGCGCAAGTAAAGAAAAAAATAAAAAAAAGAAGAAAAGAAATGGGTTAAAGAAAAAGACAAGAGAGCAAAGTAGTAACACGGCAACGATGAAAGGAATGATACAGACTCGTCCTTCCTACTTTCCCGTCTTTCTGGTTTTCATCTGTAGACAGTGATTTTCATCGCCATGGGTTTGGGGGATGTGCGCTGCCATGGCGAATGTATGAGAAAGAAAATCTCTTTTTTTTTGTGTTTGTTTGTAGTTTTCTTTTTGAGCGAACCACGAGCCATGCACTTATTCTCGACTAAGAGTGACCCCCCTCACAACCCGGAACCCGCCCGCCCTCTCCCAGAACAAAACAAAACACCCTGTCGGTATGATACGAAACATCTGCACACGTAAGGCAACATTTTTGGTTTTTTTGTTCCCTAAAACGGCTCTTTCAAACCAAGTGCAAAAAGTCAAAAGAAGGAGGAGGAGGAGGAGGAGGAGGAGGAGGAGGAGGAGGAGGAGGAGGACAGAAACAACAAACAAAACAGATGAACGCAACCTGGGTCGACAACTTAATACTGACGGAGAGAAAAAAATAAATAACAAAAACATTGCCTTCTGCAGTAAATTGCGCTGAAAATGTAGGAGACTTATTTTTTAGTGTGGGGAGACCGGCTGGAGTCTCTCCCACTGTGCAAAAACCTCTTTTAAAGTCCCTAAAAAGACTTTTCCCCGTCTGCGAGGAGGCAGAGAAGGAGAAAAAGAGGGGAGACTGGTTTTCTTTTTTTCTTTTTTTCCTAAAATGGCTACGTGTTTTCCTCAAAATGGCCACGAATGGGGACGACACTGGCTGGCTGGGCCGGGGCGCTCACTCCCGCCCGCTGGCTGAGTAGGAGAACTGTGGGAAATGAGGCCTTCGCTCGTTGTCCGCCGCATCCATCCCGTCCTCGTCGTCTGCAGAGAGAAGCGGACGTCAACACAAACGGCACGTGCACCAACATAGGGTCTGGCAATAAAGGATCCACATTTGGATTGAAGTTGCTAATAATTCACAATATCCACAGAGATTTATTGTGTCTAAAGGTTGTTCACATCAGATCGCCATGACGACGACTGGTCTCCAGAGGAGGAACCTCTGACGTCGTGTCTCTGATGTTTGGTGCTAATAATAAAATGCTAATATCTTTATCGTTGAGACTTGACAAACTGTACATGCCGCCAAAAAAACATTCCTCTTGGGAAAACTCATTTTAAGGTGCGACAGAAAAAGCATTAAATGAGCATTAATATAATTAACGACCTGACCCACGTTAGCATGCTAAGAAGAATATGTCCGCGTGCTAACGTGCTAAACTAAGATGGTTCAAATAAAAAAACATATGGAGGCTTTTCAGACGTGCTTACATTTTTCCGGCGGAGTGATGGTGATGGTCTGTGCTGTGAACTCCTCGTCGAAGTAGCGCGTGTCCGTCTCCGAGCTGACCTGGGGCTGGAACGGTGGGACGAGCTGGAACCGACAGGAAGCAGGTGAATGAACGTTTGTCTTTGACACAGATGAAGGAGTCAAAGGGCAAGATTTCTGTTTTCTGTCTGCGACTTTTTTATTATAAAATAATATATATTTGTTCAAACTCATCGGGACTTTCCTGGTTAAATGAAGTGAAATGAATACAAACAAAAGAAATCTGAGTAGATGCACTTAACGACCGAATTCTTCTCTAAACATCTGATGTGGATTTGCCGGAAGGAGCAAAGACTTGGACCGATCTGAGAAGTTCGACAGAAAGAGTGAACGACTCTGCTCGGCGGACACAGTCGTGTTTGGAGGAAGGTTTTTATAAATACGAGGTCTTTTTTTTGCTTTTCCTGTCTATTTTGGAGTTTTCAGCCAGACTTCTTTTGATAAATGAGGTAACCCTGATCCCAGAATATCTCAGGTGCACTGTCTGAATAAATTACCACTGAAGATAAGATGACGCCCGGCAGCTAAAGCCCGCTCTCACCTTCTTGTCGTAGACGTCCTGCCAGTCGATTGTGCCAAAGAAACTGTGTCGCATGATCTCCTTCGCGTCATCCGGTCCGCCGCCCAGTCTGCCAACGAGCGCGGGGAGAAGAAGGAGAAGACGTTGAAGTCAGACATCAAACGCTGCTCTAACAAAGTCTCCATCAATGGGACCAGAATATCCACCTGCTACTTATCCCAAAATAACTTGGCGGGGTGAGCGAGTTCGCTGCGTGAAGCAGGAGTAGCCTCTTTACGCCGTGTTCCTCGTTACAGACAGAAACGGCCTCAGGGATAATCAGAGCAGCCAGCGGCGGCTGAACAGCAGATTCACTGAATAACAATCAAGATGGCTGCTTTGACGATGAAACGAACTGGGATCACTTTTCACTTTCTCCACGTCAACAGGCCACGAAGGACGACCTCCACAGTTTAGTTTGTCTGAGTTGGGGGAGATTATGTTTCCCATCAGGCCCTGGTGCACCACACTGCCCCCTGGAGGTGACGTTCGTAGTTAGGGGGAGGGATTATAGATCTTCAGCTGACAGGGAGCGAATCAGATAAACACATCTTCTAATTTGACTACCACGTTTGTTCCTTCTACTTGTATTAAAGAGAGACGATAAGAACAAGGAGTGAGAGACGGGATGACGTCACCGACCTCCGGACTCGAACCCCCGACTCCACCACGTGTCATCAGACACCAGCTGATCACAACGTGAGGTTAAACAACATCTTCACATTCAAATGCAGCGGAGGAAGACTCTGGTGTTGGCTTCTTCTTCCCACACATCAATCTTCCTCTATAATCCCATCAAATGTCTTAATGTTCAGATTACATTCCTGTACTATTATACTATTATTATTATCTTGTATTATTACAGCATGTGAAACCCGCTGCTCCTCGGGGTCTTGTCTACTTTCCAATACACGACCTTCACACGACACAGCTGTGGATTCACATGAAGAAACTACGCCTCAAACATCGTGAACTAACCCCAGAGGTCAGGTTTTCAAGTAACCACAACAAACCTCTACAGACGACACAACAAGCTCATCGGGGGAAGCACACATCTGTCTGCTCAGGAGGTAAAGCGTATGATCCACCGATCAGAAGATCAGTGGTTTGATTCCCGGCCCCTCCAGTCCGCATGCTGCACCCTGACAGCTGCACATAGAAGCTTTGTGACTAGAAGAACATTGTATTGAAGCTGTATGTTCGTTTCCTGATTGTTATTGTGGCCAAGGTGTTTAACCACGCGTCTTTGGCTCGAGTCTGATCGGGGACGTTTCCTCTCCGTCTCCTCTCATCTCTGCACAGTGTCACACTTTCCTGGTGATAGTCAGTGTTTTGGTTTTCCACATGTTTCTTCCCGGGTCCTTACCGTTTGTTGGGGTCCTTGATGAGCAGTCCCGACAGCAGCGACTTGGCGTCGGCCGACAGGGTTCGCGGGAACTTGATCTCCTCCATGAGGATGAGCTCAAACAGCTTCTCGTGGTCTTGGTTGTAGAACGGCAGACGGCCGCACATCATTTCATACGTCACCACGCCCAAACCCCACCAGTCCACCGCCCGCCCGTAGTCGTTGTCCTCCAACACCTGATAACATGGGATACAGACATACTATTATTATTATTAACATATTCCTGAGGTTCACATTACTTTCGCTCTGAGTTTCTCCTCGCTGCTTATTTCCTAAAAAGTTTTTGCTTTATCTTCATTCACAAAATATGTCCTGACACTCTGTAAACAGGATGTAACCATAAGGTATCTGCTGATTGAAACATCAGACTGGTTTCTCTCTCGAATCCTCCTAATGTAAAAAAAGACCTCACAAGCGTCACCGAGCTCCGGATTAGAAGAAGTGAAATTAGTTACAGACGTTCTACTGAAGAACACCCTGAGCAGCAGCTGGAGGAACCACGTCTGAAGGAACTTCCACTTTGGTTTTAACGGCCAGCGGCTGGTGGTCACTGCTTCGTGACAGATTCACGAGACCAACACAATCTGAAAGCTCAGTTTCAGTTTAGACTAAATGTGTCTTTGTTCAAGTGCAGTTTAGGAAACTCCGAAAACAAACATGCATGTTGTTCCTCTCTGTTTGACCTCTGACCTCGGGAGCCAGGTATTCTGGTGTTCCACAGAATGTCTTCATGGTGGCAGTGTCGGTGATGCCTTCTTTGCACAGGCCGAAGTCGGTGATCTTGATGTGACCGTCTTTGTCCAACATGAGGTTCTCCAGCTGATGAGGAGAACAAGTGGAATAAATGAAATGCCTCTTACGTCTTATATGTTTAAAATGAAAGCGTTGGGCCTCCTTTACCTTCAGATCACGATAAACGATCTTGGCAGAATGTAGGTAGTCTAGAGCTGAGACGATCTCGGCGCCGTAGAAACGGGTGCGGTCCTCTGAAAAAACTCTCTCTCTTGACAAGTGGAAAAACAGCTGCAAACAGAAACAAGACGGACGTGAATACCGGGTCTGAACCAGGTCTGAACCGGGTCTGAACCGGGTCTTCGCTGCCACTTCCCCACCGGCCACCACCTTTAAATCCCAGCATCAAGAACCAGTTCAGTGAGCGCTCACCTCTCCTCCGTTGACGTACTCCATCACGAAGCACAGCCGGTCCTTCGTCTGGAACGAGTACTTCAGAGACTGAAACACATCACGTCAATACTTTTTAACTCTCATTCGTTTCATGTTCTGTGATCTGATTTCACCGAATCCTCCAAAACATCATGTAAATTCTGAGCTCGGCGCTTCACGAGAGATACTCACAGTTAGGAATGGATGTCGGGTATTTTTTAATACTCTACTTTCTGTTAGTGTGTGAGCGACTTCATCCTGTGATAAAAGAGAAGACGAGGCAGAGAGATCAGCGAGGAGACGACAGCGGCTAAAGGTGGAGGATGGAAGTTGACAGGGAGACGTCACGTTTCTGTCGCTATGACGACAATCGGGTAACAAATGATTATCCTTCTGAAACCCAAAACTCATCGGGGAGTTTGAAAGAAAACATGACACCACACGTCAGCCAGAGACAGGAAACGGCGTCAGATTATCAACTTTCCGACGGTCTTTGAACTAATCACGTGTGAACCAATCACGCGTGAACCAATCACGTGTGAACTAATCACGTGTGAACCAATCACGTGTGAACCGTTATCAAGACGCTTTGGCTTCACTCTCAGGAGCCGACATGTCGTCTGTATGTGAAACTGGTTCAATATGTGCAGCACATGTTTTAACATGTATGTACTGATAAAAAGAGAATTTTACTTTTGCTAAATAATAGTATTTTCTTTTTAATGATCATTAAAGTTATATTCCACTTCACATACTACGTGTTTGCAGAGTCTCGACTCGCAGCCGTGACTCCGCTGTTTCAACTGAGCTGCAGGATTTTTCTGTTGCAGTGAAAAACGAGGCCACGGAGTCAAAATGTGACGGGAGCAGAAAACGACCGAGGGTGAACATCACTTTTCAAACCAGAGAGAAAACTTACACAAACAGCAAAAACAACAATAAAAGCTGATGAAACATTAAAAAAAAAAAGGTACCTTGGCTATTATGACTTCTTTCTTCAGGATCTTCATGGCGTAGTAGATGCCGCTCGCCTTCTCTCTCACCAGAATGACTTTCCCAAACGTGCCTTTGCCCAGAAGCTTCAGATAGTCAAAGTCATTCATTGTCTGGACAGAGGAACAGAGGCATGGCGTGAAGAGAGCAACACTAACGACGCTCCCTCTCTCTTCACTTCCCTGTGAGGTCCTGGTTCCGGACCATCAGAAAATCACTACACTCGTTTCAACCTTTTATTTGTGCAGCTGAAACGTTTTATGCTTTCAGACGTTGTTGTGGGGATGGATCTACTACAACTGCACCATTTACAGTATTTGAGATATAAATCTAATTTGTGATTGATAACCAGAGACAATCCTGATCTCTATTCCAAACGAAAGAAATCCTGAATTCTCCTTTTTTCCAAGAATGGTGCAGCCGATATATATCTGCACTTACATTACACAAACATTAAAAATGTAAAATGTTATATTTGAGCGACGCAGAGACGAGCGGCAAGCTGTCCGTCACCTTTCGTTTGTAGTGGCCGATGGACGTGTCCATCTCCTCCTCGTTGACGTTCTCGATCTGGGAGGTGGGGCTGCACAGGATTCCCTCCTCCTCCTGTTTGGCCAGAGACTCCGCGACCATCTGAATGGCCTCGGCCCACTCGTCCCTGCAGGTCACAGAATCAAACAGACGTGTGTTACTTGGTTACTGTTTTCACATATTCACACAAAGAGACGTCCAGCGAATTCAACAGGAAACACACACACACGATCACACACAACCAGGTGTCTGTCGTTTACACTGGTCTGTGTGTTCCACTTGACATCATCACAGGCTCCTGTAAAACTTTGGATAATGTCCGAATGAGCCGACGTGAGAATAGAACAAAAAAACTCTGTGTTTTCCACAGCAGAGTTTATACGTAACTTCCTGCCTCTATCGGCTGTTTCTGGATTTCGACTCTGTGCAACGTTTTTTTTATGTCAATAAGAAAAACATCAGGAAGAAACGTGCATATACTGTACGTACAATAATATTAATGATAAATGAATCAATACACATTATGTTGTGGAATGAAACAGTTGAAGAGTTGGCGTCCAGCCTCGGCTCCACACCCCCGTTTCCTGTCTTTCTTCTTACTGTGTTGACTGAAGAGAATTTAACACACACCGAGAGGCTGGGACATATTTTGTATTTATCTGCCTCTAATGTCTGACCTACCAGTCCAACTCCATATTACTTCTGTATTTATTATGTCAATACACAAGTAGCCTCTCGCCAGCGGACACTAATGTGAGGAAAGCAGTTGATGCGTCTGCATTAAGAAAAGAAAAGAAAATGGACGGACGCCACAAACAAAAAAACGACCTGAAAACTTAATTTAACTGGATGATCGACATTTATCTATTTGTCATTAGCTTATGAAACAACAGTGATCCGCGTCTTCTGATCTATTTCTCAAGCCTCGTTTCCTGAGCTAAATTAAATCACAAGGTTTCACCGATTTAAAATCTAAGACCTGGTTCACAACACAAATAGGATTTTGCATCTTTTAATACACGTGTAAGTTATATTTATAAATAAACAGTGTAGAGTAGTGTGTAGTTATTTTCCAGTATTTATAACAATGATCTTAAATCATTTAAAAATCAAACATTCATTCATTTGTCTTCTGTCGGATTTATTGGCAAAGACTGATCTGTCTCCGGAGGACGACGGCTCACCTCTCATCGGGCGTGTCCACGTGGAAGTCCTCTCGATGACCGTGGTCCACTGCAGGCAGCGGATGATGAAGGTGTTGGGCTTGGGCCGCTCCGTCTTCATCAGCTGACATTCTGGAGGTCGCACAGAGCGAAGGATCTGTAGACACGTACTTTCAAACGTATATAAACGATTTGATGTTGAGGATCTTACTTGCTACAGAGAAGTTGTTGAGCGGATAGGCCAAGTCCGAGTCCTGTGGCTTGTCCTTGTAGCCGATGAAAGAGCCGTCCGACTTCAGCAGGAAGTAGCGCGGTCGCCAGTTCTTGATGTACTCACCTGGAGAGGGGGGGGGGGGGGGGGGGAGACACGGAGAGGTCACATCCTGCTGCACTCACCTGAGTTCAGACCTGATTATCATTCATTTCATTATTTATGTTTTCCTCTTTATACAAGAGTCCTGCAGGTTGAGAGGAATCACAGTTTTGTAATGCTCACTGAAACACCCCCCCCCCCCCCGCTCACACTCGCCTGCTTGTGCTCAAACTGTTCGCACTTTCCTCAAAGATGGTTTCCGTCATTTCAGGTAGTTCTTGTCCCACTGATCTCTGTTCAGTTTGGTTTAATTTGATGATATAAAAACAGGCTGAGACGTCATGATTGACAGCTGAGGCTGACTCCTGATTGGTCGATGCCACAGACTCTGACTCCGAACGAAGCCAAAAGGGCGAGTTGACAGCGTTCGTGTCCCAGATACTAAGAGAAGACGTGTCTTTATTTACAGTCTATGGTCAAAACTTAAAACAGATTCATCAGTGTTAATACAGTCGTCTTAATACCATTACAAAAATAAACTCTGCAGTCAAAGTTACATTTCTATAAAAAAACATCCCAGACGTTAAACAGCACAGAGACACTTTCAGGTCAGTGTTTGTGCGACGGCTGTTTTACTGGGGACTGAATTATAAGAGCACACAAAGGTGCAATAAACAATTCAGGGCCTTGTGGGGGCCAAAGAGGAAGGAACCAGGGTGTTAGGTCATCCTCTGTATGCTCATAGTGGCGCAGAGAAACTTCCCCTTGTGCCAGCCAACAGCTCCGAGCAGACAAACACACCTCCAGCACGCATGCACACACACAGACACACACACACACAGAAAGCAGTGTGGGAAATAACACACCAGTGCGGCTCGGACTGGGCTGCAGGCCGGCAAAGCTGCCTCCTCCGCTCCCAGGTAAACAAGCATTGTTTGGACGAGCTGCTCTTCAGACTGGCTCAGGCCATGTCCACACTGAGCCGGACAAAAACACAGGAACTCTTCTCACTGATGTTGGACAACAACTCAAAACACTTCTGAGTGACTACACCTGAAAATGCCGGTTGTGTTATTCCCAAATGATCCTGTCACGAAGAATCGATCGAGTTGAGCAGGATTCCTCGTCAACCTGAATCTGTTTCTGTCCAGTCATCAATCACCCTTCTGTTTGATCGACATCACAGTGCAGCAGTGCATGAACTACAATTCAGATCGGATTTATGAGCCACAATCATATCTGTGTTTTATACCCAGCAACACGACACAGACCTTATACCTCCACCAAGGCCCAAAGTCCCTTCAATTCAATCAAGCTGCACAAAATCACGCATCGATATCAGTCGGACTTTTGTCATCAAGACACATGAATTATTCTCTGAGAAATCAGGGAAAATGTAGAAAAACCTCTCACAATATAAAAGAAAGTGATAAAAAAAAGTTAACGACTTCTTTCTTTCCTCCTGCGTAGTTTTCCGTTTTCCAGATTTTGTGTAATTCTGCTGACAAACAAACTAGACTGCTACTCAGGAGGGCACGCGCCTTATGAAACCACATTTGATTTCTCTAGATCTAGGTTTTTGTACCCTTCTTACAAAGAAGTTGATTTTCTGGAACTGGTTAGTGATGGTTACCGTCTCTGTTCTGTCAGATACCGACGGCCACATTCACACACTCGGACTGTGGCGGCCAACATGTTTAACGTGTCCCGCCACAGTCTGAGAATGAGCTACAGATGTTTGTGTGCAGCACTATCTGCCATGTGCTCGCTCGTGCTATCGTCAACAATGTTTTTACCGTCCACACAGACAGTCAGACCTCGTAGCTGCAGCTGTGCATGCGACCTTTCACTCTTTGGTGTGTGTGCCCGTCACTCAGAATCTGCTGCACGTGAGAGCGATGATCGAGTGCGTCCACGTGCACCCCCGCTACTGCCAGAGATTGAATGAATTCTGTGGGAAACGCCGCGGAGGAAGTGACACAAAATTCCTGGATCTGCCCGTTTATTCGGATCGAAATTTAATGAGTTCTTTCCTGACCAATAGAATATCCTTCCACCAAGTTTTGTGGTAACCCGTCAAGTCGTTTCCTGCTGAAAGGAAAACGCAGCCTCCTGGGCCGAGGGAGATATAAAAGACGAACAGAGCAGAACCCTCCTCACCTCTTTTCTGGACCCAGCCTTCCTTGACGACGTTCTGGTCGCTCATGGTGGCTTCTCCTGGGCGCCTGCTCTCCCAGTTCTCCCAGTGTGGTGGGCGTGAAGGGGCAGCTGTTGGAGGGGCGGCGGGACAGTGGGTTCGGGTGAAGCTCAGTCAGCTGTCCGTCTGACCGCTCGACCGCTCGACCTCCGACCTACCTGCGCCCGCTCTCTCTCACCTGACCTCAGATCTGTCCGTCTGTTCTGAGTCTGTAGCTTCTCGGCCTCTCTCTCACTTTGCCACGATCACGTTCTCTTTCCTTCTTCCTCTCGTCCCGCCGACCCAACCTCACTTTTCTTTTGATGCTTTCTGTCTTTCTCACCTCTTTTAGTCGTTACTCCCCCCTTCTCTCTTTCTCCCCCCCCCTCCCTCCTTCCTTCTTGCTCTCTGTTTCACAGTCCCTCGCTCTCTCCAACTTCTTCTTCTTCTTCTTCTGCTGCTTCTTTTCTTCTCCTCCTCCTCCTGTGTTCAGGCGCTCCGGTGGTGAGTCAGCCTGGAAGGAAACGGAGGCAGAGAAAGGAGTAAAAACAGAGAGAGCGGGTCAGTGGATCGTTTCCCTCGTCGCACAGCGAACACAGCAGGTCACCACTCATTGTTCGGAGCCTTAACACACTTCCTGCCCCCTTACCTCCTTCTGTCCTTCTTTGCTCCCTCCACTTTCGTTTCATTCCCTCTTTTCCCCCTTCTTTAGCTCGCCCCTTCGCCTGACCTCACCTACAGCTCTTCATACTCCTTCTCAATTATCCTTGTCTCCTCATACCCTTCACTATTTCATATTTTCTCCTCCAGTCCCTCCTTTCTACTCTAGACATTTCCTTTCCCAACATTTTACCTCCTCTTCTCCCTCCTTCGTTTCTTCTATACCTCCTTTTCCATTCCTCTCCTCATCTCTTGCCTCCCCCATTTCCTTCTCACTTGTCTGTCATAACTTAACTACTTTTCCGTAAACTTTTTTACTTCCTCATCTCCTTCCTTCCTTGACAAGGTCTTGAACCTCTTTTCCTCGTTCCTCACAAGTCTAGTACCTCCCTCTTTCTCACCTTCTTCCTTCCTTCCTGCCCTAAAATCTTTCCTTCCCCTTTTTCCTCCTCACCTCACTCACCCTCTCATTTTCTCCCCTCCCTCTCCTTCCTTCCCTCTCTCCATCAGTCCTTCTCTAACTACTTCTCCTCCAGCTTTATAACCTTTTCATCATTCTTCCTTCCTTCCTTCATTACCACCCTTCCTCGCTCTCTTTTCACATCCATCTACCATTACCCTGACTCCTTACCTCCCTTACTTCTTTCTTTAATTTCTTACCACCTCTTCTCCTCCCTCCTTGTCTGGCTCCCTTTTTATTTCCCTGGTTTCCTCCTACCTCCCTCCTTCCCTGTCCTCCTCCCTTCCTTCATTTCTTCCCTCCTTCCTTTCCTCTTCGAATCATTGATCCCCTCACATCCTCCTGTCCTTCTATCCTCCCTTTGTTCCCTCCTTTCTTCACTAGCTCCTTCGTTCACTCCCTTCTCTCCATCAGTGTTTCACAAACTACTCTTTCCCCACTTTTGACCTCTTCTTCTCTTACTTTCCTTCCTTCTCTGTCACATTCCAGCCATCATGTCATCCTTCTGAAAGGTCCAGTACCTCCCTCTCTTCTCCTTCCTTCCTTCTTAACTTATGTCACTCCTTCACTAGCACCTACTCTCCTCACTCACTCCTTCTCTCCTCCACACCCCCACACACAAACGGGTAAAAACAACAAATAGTTTAACAATAAAATGTTAAAAAAATAAATCTGACTCAATCAAAGAAATAAACAAAGGGACAATAGGAGGGATGATGCAGACTCTGCACGTCCTGTATATACCACATGTTTTTTTATATTGTAATGATGTCATTTCATCATGACGTCATTTATACCACATGATGACAGGTAAATCTAAATAAGCTCTAGATTTTGTCTCCAACCCTATTGGTTGCATATTTAATGCATAACTTCAGTATATGACGTCATTTCGTGACTTTATAATCGTATAAACTTTATATCATCATCATCGAAACCCCCCTCCTGACTTCTTCATGACATCAAGTTATGTGTGTTTGACCGATTTGCACAAAAAAAATGTATCATCTGGATGCAAACGGCTAAACACACACAGAGCGACTGACTTCATTTAAAAAGGGAAGTGGCTAAATGAGACGACAGGACCGTAAACAAAAATACCAATCTACTCACTGGTTCCTGTCAACGGCCTCTTTGCGTTCACACTCAAACTGTAGCCAGCCTTCGAGGGCGTACGGATTCTGAGACGCAGCTTGTATCATGATACAGGTCAACAGGACCTCGAGCCCTCAACCTCGGGACCTCTGCCCCGACCTGCAGCCGCCGCCACAGCTGCAGCCATTCATTTGTAATTCTTGCAATTTGTAAATCATGCAAATCGTGAAATTATCAATCTGTTTAAATGTGGCATTAGATGTATATTTGTTATCCAATCATGGTTTGTTTTCTTTGTGAGCGATATTCATTTCTGTAGTAATCCAAAAGCACAACAAGAAACCACATTGGCTGCTTGTCGAGGGAAACGGGCCGATGTTAATTTCCAGGTTGGTTTATAAAACACGTGGCTTTGTCGGCCCCGTCACTTCTGTATTTAAAATATGTCGCTCGGCCCCCCTGCACACGCAGAGGTTGTATTTGCATCATTTCAAAAACAGAGCAGATAACCGCACGGCTACATGGACCCAGGGCCCCACTTCACCAAATATACAATGTGCAGGCTGTGCTAAATATCAGATGATCACTGATGCAGGTTAATCACTTAATCGATTCGACAGATTGACCGAGAAATAATATGCAACTCTTTGAATAATCTTCCGTTTGTTTAGAGTCATTTCTCCGGTTCCTTGGTTTCTATGACAACGAACTGGACTGAGGAAATATCTGAAGACATCACAACGGGCAACTTTGACTTACTGGTCGATTAATCAAGACAATAATCGGAAGAATAGTTAATGATGAAAAAACTCAAATCAACCGAGACATGGATTTGTAATTGTATCTCTAATTTGTCGGTGAAAATCGTTAGTGATGTTTGCCAACATCTGTGATGCACGAGCAGGTTACAGGCTCCGGATCAATACTCGGGGTTCAAAACCCAGCGGGGGGGGGGGGGATTCCTCACCTCACCTGCTTTAATCCTCGTCCCCGTTCTCCCTCATTGTTGATTACCTGTTCCCTCACTCCTCTCACAACCTTCTGACATTTCTCCCCTACAAACATCCTCTGTACCTTCTCAGTCCACATGTCCCTCACACGCCCCTGAAGCACCGACAGAGACGTGTGAACACACCTCTGTTTTACTGCAGTCATATTTCTAATGTTTCCAGAGTGAGGATCCCCTAACACCTCTCTGAAGCTGAACACAACATGAAGGATCACCTCATACAATCCAGAGACTCGGCGCCCAGAGAGCTGCTGACTGGCTGATTACTTGTGTACATATAGAGGGACACATGAAATGGATCTGTTTTAACGGAGGCCGAGGAAACTCACCTGAGAACCAAGGCCCCAAAATCAACAATTAAACATCAGCACTGTCAGACTCTCATTTCCAGGTCACAGTATTTTAAGGGCGAGTTTCAGGGCACCTTCACACCTGGTTGGGTTCAGAGCTTCAGACTCCTCAGTTCAGTCTGAACATCAGGTGTGAAAGGTTCCTCAGAGCAGAAGAGGAGTTCTGGGTCTGGATCAAACTGAACCATGGTTCTGTTGGTTTGCAGTGAAAACACTTTGTTGGATAGTTTGGACTTTTGGACCAATCACAGGAAGCAGAGACAGAATTAGGATGATGTTCATTTGGTGTATTTGAACTAGTGTTGAGTACTGTAGTACTGTGGAGTACTGTGGAGTACTGCGCCTGAAGGTGCTGATGCTGATAGTGATACCATCATGATGTTACCGTGGCAACCAGTTGAAGCACTTCCTTCAAACAGAAAGTCTTCCACACGCCCAGATGACAACACGCTGACGTCAGACGCCGTCTACAAACCAGTTTCTACGACTTGACAGATCAAGGTTTCTGTCACGTACAATATGAGGTTTGTAAACAGCTGAAAGACAAAGTGGGAGGAAGAAGCAGCGCCCACACCGGATCTTTAACTTCTGGTTTCTGGAGGTCTGGTCTATTCAGGCTTTAGCTGTTTGACACTTAACCGATGACACGTGCTCAGGATGTGAGCTGCATGTTGAAATGGTGAAGACTGTTTACACTGTTCAGCCAACTTCCCAGTGAGGCCGGGGCGATACGCCTGCTCAGTAAGGTATTAAGGTAGATAAATCTCATCAGACGGAGATTAAGAAGAATAAACCGTGTTCCTCTGGTAGAGTACACGTTATGCGAGGAAAAAAACTCCCATATAAATATATAAATATGTAATCGTGTCTGGTTTTATAAACAGAATCATTAATTTGGGGAACAGATGTTGAGATCACATAACCATGATACGATTCTGTCAAAGAACAACATCACACCGCCGCTCTGCCGCTCTTCCTCCTGAGTTTAAAAGAAATCCAGTGACAATCTGTCCCAACACATTTAGTTTGTAAAGATTGTTTCCGCACACTTCTAATACTTTTATCAACTGTATTGCACTTGTGTGTTTGGAAGGCGTGACACAAACCTCCGAAATGCCTTTGGAGGTAAATGTTTCCCTGTTGGGTCGCAGCAGAGCCACAGTGAGTCATGAACCTATCACGTATCCTTCATCACAGATCGGCCTCCTCCTCCTCCTCCTGCTCGGATTTAACAATGAAACCTGGATCTTTTCATATTAACGTCTCAGCCCAGCCGGTTTCGCCCCAGCAGCAGGTTTCATCTCCTCGCTGCTCATGTTTCCTGTATAATTTAATCCATAATGAGTGAAAATGACATCCCTGTAAAGACTGTGAGTCATAATGAGACAGTGAGGATGGAAGAAGCTGCACGTGCTGTGTTATGGTGGCAGACACATTCCCCAACGATGGGGGGGCTGGAAAACAAGAGTGAGCCCCCAATGACAACAAAAACAATGGCTGACAGGGGCAGCCGCTTCTCAGGAGCCGGCTCAGAGCCGCGGCCCTCGGGGCTGCCGACACCCCCGGCCCCGGCAGCAGCCCCGGCCCCGGCAGGGCCTCCGGTCTCCGGGCCACGGTTCGGGTCCGGCCCCGCACACAAACAAACAAACACCGAAACAACAGCTTTTGTTTCAAGGGCGTGTGGTGTCATTAACTGTTACATAACAACATCCGCTCGGTGGGCTCCATTATGTTTTAATGGCGAGTGAGATGTCTGGCGGTGACTCCCGGTACCGATTCGTCACCGGGAGCGGCGGCGGGCTCCGGGAGCCGGCGGTGCGAGGCAGGCCGGTGTGCGGCGGCTCGGCTGCAGGAGCCAGGGATGCTAGCGGGGGGTGCTGCCGCTGGGGGGGTGATGCTACAGCTAGCGTTAGCCGGCTGGAGGCGGGTTAGCATAGCAGGCAGGCGGCGGGGCCGTGCTCATCATCCCGGGGGTTTTATTTATTGGACCCGGGCAGAGACGCGACGCTCCTGGGGGGACCGCGGGAGGAGGAGGGGGGCGGAGGGAGGTCAGGGAGGTGGCGGGTGGGGGGGGAGACACGGGGGAGGTTGGGGGGTGTCGTCCATCGGGGAGATGGGCCGAGGCCAGACGGACGGTTCCGCTCCCTCCCGCCCTCCCTCGCTCGCCCCCACGGAGGCGGCAGCATCCCGGCGGCGCATCCCTCCCAGACGGGCGGATGACGAAGCAGCGGCGGCGGCGGCGGCGGCAGCCCGCTAACGGCGGCTAGCTAGCGTGCTAACCTCCGCTCCCACCCGGACACGAACCCGCTCCCCGCGCCGCCCCGAAAGCGACGACCCCGGCCCCGCGTCTCCTCCGCCTCTCGCCCCGCACACAACCTCCACATCCAGCCCTGCACAACGAGAGCGGGTTAGCGGGGAATATTCACCTGGTGGTCGAAGCACGACGGGGATGCCCCCTCCTCCTCCTCCCGCTGCTCCTCTACGGGCGCTGGAGCATCCGACGGAGGAACGTCCCTCAGCGGCGAACACGGGAGGAGGACAGCGCTGGATCCATGGCCGCCGGTGACCGTGAAGCCCGAAACAGGAGGCGTCTTCTGCGTGTGTGTGTCTGTGTGAGTGCGGGTCCCGGACAGACTGCGGCGGCTCGCAGGCAGACACACGGACGGACAGACGGACCCGCTCGGCTCCTGCTCCTCCGCAGCTCCGCCAGGAAACGTCGCTTCGCTTCGGCTCCGCGTCACGTTCACTGGGAGGACTCCTGCTGCGTTCAGGGGCGGTCGGGCATCACAGCGCCGGCGACTCAGCGGGACACATCCAGGGGGGTCACTGTGCCCGTGGCGTACGCACACGCACGCACGCACGCACACAACTGAATAACTTTAACAAAGATGCCAGAAGTGTGTGTGTGTCCACTGTCACTGAACAGTTCACCATGTCACCATTACTGCCTGTGTTTATCTCTATTTTCTTGTATCTTGTATTTTAAGCTTTACTCTTGCACTGTTTTAAACATCTGCTGCACCAAGAGGCTCCGTTTGTCTGATGCACAACTTTGTAAAGCTTCAGTTATTTATCTTTAAATCTCTATTTATATTTGGCTTCAATACTCTACCTCGGTTACTACATCTATCTATCATCTATCTATCTATCTATCTATCATCTATCTATCTATCCTATCTATCTATCTATCTATCTATCTATCTATCTATCTATCTATCTATCTATCTATCTATCTATCATCTATCTATCATCTATCTATCTATCTATCTATCTATCTATCTATCTATCTCATCTATCTATCTATCTATCTATCTATCTATCTATCTATCTATCATCTATCTATCTATCTATCCATCCATCTCCATCTATATATTCCATACTTTGTATTTTATGTTGGTCTGAATCAGGGGGTCTCAAAGGGGGCAAAAAGTAGAGAGTAACTTATTCTCCCTATAATTCCACCCATTAGTAACACCCTGGCAGAACGTATGATTATCTTTGTCTTAGATTTCATGCACATCTAATAAAACATCTAAAACCACAAACATTGTCAAATGGGGTCCAAAGCATAAACTGTAAATTAAAGGTGCCGTGTGTAGAATTTAGTGACATCCTGTGGGGAAGTGTCGTGTTGCAGACAGAGAACCTGTGGTAGCTTCAGTTGTCATAAAAACTCAAAAGGTTTAGTTTGTCCAGTCTGGGCTACTGTAGGAAAAACATGGCTGCCTCCGTAGAGAGGATCCGCTCCTGATGTAAATATAAAGTATTTAAATATAAAGGATCATTCTAGGGTGAAGAAAACAACAATTCATACAATTTAGACTAAACACACTAGTGAAAATATTTTCTAATAAATAAAGACAACCAACATGACAACCTCCCTAAAAGTGGAGCCAAAGCGTCTTGTTGCCCCCTGGTGGCAGGTTGCAGTATAGGTCATAAACCTCCGTCATGTTGGTTGGGTCAGGACTTTCTCCGGAGTTTATCTTTCCCACGTGAAGACACCATGAAGACTCTCCGGAGCTTTCAGGTGGGGCAGGAGTGTAACGTACTGCTGCGGCGATCCCGTGTTGTGGTTCCCAGCACATTGACTCTCGATGACGTCAATAACAGCTGTAGTTCTGATCTTCTACTTGGAGTGGATCCTTGAGCAGGTGCTCGCCCACATCGAGTCTGTGCAGAGTTACTGGGGGAGCCGTGGGTTTTCTCTGGAATATTGTCAGATTTGGAGCTTAACATGTAAAGTGCCCAGAGATAATGTATCTTGTGATTTGGTGAAATAAATAATAATAAAACTGAACAAGGGCTCATGGGGCTCATGTGCCTTCAGGGTACAAGTTAGTGTTGGAGCTGGGAGGCAGGACTTTTCGGGGAGAACCTGAACGCAGCATCTCTCTCCTCATGGCATCAAAGGGGCTTGTGGTGTCTTAGTGCTGAGGAGGGATGAGGAGAGGACGCAGTAGAGCAGAGAGATGAGGAGTGATGAATAGCGAGAGCAGAAAGCAGAGCAGAGAGATGAGAAGAAAAGTCAGACAGAGACAACCCTATCTATACCCAAAATTCTTCGTTCTATGTCAGGTCTATCTCCTATTATCTACCTCCTCTATACTCCTATCATCTTCTACCCAACACTCTCTCCTCTCTACTCTCTCTCTCCTCCTCTCCTCCTCTTTTCTCATCTGCCCCCCCCCCCCGTCTCTTCTGCTCCCCTCTCTCATCCTTGCTCTCTTCCTCTGCCCCCCCTCCCTCTTCTTATCTCTCTCTGCCCCCTTCATTCTCTCTCTCTCTGCCCCCCCTCTCATTCTCTCTCTCTCTGCCCCCCCCCCCTCTCTCCCCCATTCTCTCTCTCTCTGTCTCAGTTTAATTATAATTCACTTCTGTCTGATCACTGCACAAACCTGCTCTTCTGTCTGATCCTGATGTTCTGAACCAGCAGATTGAGGATTCAAACAGACAATAGTACATTTTATTTACTGTTATTTAGGTTTAACAAAATGTACCCCCCCCCCCCCCCCTCCCTCCCTCTCTCCCTCCCTCCCCCTGTGAATGGATGCTTTGTTTGAGGATCCTGGTCCCAGTCTGGCTGCAGGCCGACATACATGCGACTGCTGCTGCTGCTGCTTCTTTGCATTAATCACTTACATTAATCAATGTGAAACAACAATTCAGCCGCGCTTACTGAAATCCACCAGGATCAAGTTATGGATATTGTTTAAAAAAGAACAAAACAAGCAGAAGTTAAATCTAAAATCCAACAAATAAAACATTATTAAAGTGAGAGACACTCGTCTTCATTCACAAATAAAAAACTATCACATCGCTCATAATGAAAAAAGACGCTCGTTGTGGTTAATTGCATCAACAAATGTAGATTTCTGACAGTTTTATTTGCAGTAACAGTAAAATGATATTCATAATATTTTTTAAATAAAGCCCACATACACAGTGAATGTGTTTAACTTCAGCCAGTGTAGAATAACTAAAAGGGAATTTAATGTAAGTAAGTTAAAGTCAGTCTTCACTCAGTCCGGATGAATCCATTTGAACTGAAGTGAACTGAGGGAGAAAGAGGAAGAGAGATCGTGGTTACCGGTGTCAGTTCTCTGGGTCGGCACAGTGTCGAGTTCTCGGTCCTGAATGTGTCCTGCACATGCTGGACACACGGGACGAGGACGCACACGTCAATACGAGTAGTGCAGGTGGAGAGAATCAAACACATTTATTCAAAAAGACTCAAGAGCAAGTTTCTAAAACAGGACTCGAGACTGACTCCAGGTCAGCAGAGGGGACATGTGACTCATCTGCAGGTACAGTATCAAACATTATCTGCAGACATGATGTAGACATGAGGACAAAGTCAATTTCATTCGTGAAAATCTGCACATGTAAAAGTTCTGACTGTTTAATGTAGTGATCAGACAAATATTAAAGGTTTAATCAGCATCTGTGTTAATCCACAGGATCTGTTATTCTTTCTGGATCCTGTCTGGATCTCTCTGGGTCTGAATTCCCTCTGGATCTGGATCCTCTCTGGGTGTGGATTCTCTCTCGGTGTGGTTCCTTTCTGGCTCTGGATTATCTCTGGTTCTGGATCCTCTCTGGCTCTGGATTCTCTCTCTGTCTGGATCCTCTATAGGAGTGGATCCTCTCTGGCTCTGGATTCTCTCTCTGTCTGGATCCTCTCTGGCTCTGGATCCTCTCTAGGAGTGGATCCTCTCTGGCACTGGATCCTCTCTCTGTTTGGATCCTCTCTCTGTTTGGATTCTCTCTCTGTCTGGATCCTCTCTGGCTCTGGATTCTCTCTGGTTCTGGATCCTCTCTGGCTCTGGATTTTCTCTGGCTCTGGATCCTCTCTCTGTTTGGATTCTCTCTCTGTCTGGATCATCTCTGGCTCTGGATCCTCTCTGGCTCTGGTTCCTCTCTAGGAGTGGATTCTCTCTGGTTCTGGATCCTCTCTGGCTCTGGATCCTCTCTAGGAGTGGATTCTCTCTGGTTCTGGATCCTCTCTGGCTCTGGATCCTCTCTCTGTTTGGATTCTCTCTCTGTCTGGATCCTCTCTGGCTCTGGATCCTCTCTGGCTCTGGATCCTCTCTGGACCAGGTCTGGTTGTGACTCGGACTGCAGCGGTCCGCGATGGCAGGATCTGGTGTCGCTGTGAGGCTGCATGAGTTCAGAGAGTCTGGAGACGGATCCAACCTGTTCAAACCCCAGTGAGTAAAAGAGCTCAGATCTTTTACTTCAGTGACACGATGAAGACATGCAGTCAGAAGTGAATATATCCAGAATGACATCAGACTTCTGGTTCCTTTTCCCTGCAGGACGTCACGTCAGGGCAGAGACGCTCAGGGCTTGTATCCAGGGCAGCTGGGCCGAGTCCACACTGTCCACGCAAAGGACTGTGGGTAAGAAAAGGAGCTCTGATGCAGGACATTCAAAACCTGTAATGTGTCAGAAGTATCTTCTTCCTGTATTCTACCAACTATTCAGGATCACAGCGATTAAATGATCGTGCAGAGGTTTCACATGCAGCTGCACAGTAGCATGATTTAGCTTCGTTAGAGCTGCAGCAACTTACACACTCATAGATATCAGTTGAAGACACGTCCTATTTCAAAATGCTAAGGAAACAGGTAAAAATGACTTTCCTGACTCAGACCTTTTCCTTCCACCATCCGTCACCTGGGTTTTGAGTAATCTTGCTTACAGACCAACAGACAGAGGTGAAAACATAAAGTAATTATCCTGAGAATAACGTATCGGATTTGTTTTTATCCCCGTGTTTCAGGAATCGTCTGCACAGTGGAAAGTCTCATGACGAGTCTCCAACCATCAGCATCAGCAGAGTTTTGACATCCGGACCCTCAGAGCACTGACTGTCCTCCGTCACCGTCCAGCTGTCCCCAAACAGCGCCCCCTTCAGACGACCTACCAGGAGGAGTTCGCTCATCAGTCCCGCTGACCTCATTCCAGAGGCAGATACATAAACGAATCACATGCTCACGAGATCAGAAGACATCACCTGTCGGGACTCAATGGACTCTGTAGATAACAGCGCCAACTTGGGGCAAAATGACGCTACTGCAGTACATAAATGTCACAAAGACCAGATGTTGACTGTGGTCGAAGTCTCTTCTTTGACCTCGATGGAGAAACATCACGAGGTGAAGGAAAAGAGACTCTGAGATTCAGTCCACAGAATGACGTCAAAATACAAATAAAGTTATTGTTAATGTTGCTGCTGCAAGGAATTGTGGGACGATCTTATTTCCTTATTGAACAAAGGATGGTTCCGAGTATCCTAAGTTAAAGGAGATAAGGAGGGAAGCACTGAAAAGCTTGTCTTCACCTTTTGAGAATTTCATCAGCTTTTCAGTTTCTGGTTTTGAAACAACAAGTGGACAGGAAGTGTTTTCTGCTCGTGCCTGTAACAGCTGCAGAACCTGTTTTCGTGTCATACATGTGCATGGCGTGTTCTTAGGATCAGACTGAAGGGGAAACACACGGGTCCACGGGTCTGAGCTCAGTCACAGCTGACTGGTTCATCTCCAGCTGGAGAGACTTTCTGCTGAACAGGCGACGTTTCCCTCCTCAGGACATTGTATTAATGATTAACTGTCAAATATAATTATCATGAATCCTTCACATTCAGCTATTTGACAATTTAGGAATTTAAAACATGAATAAACACAACTGGAAAAAAAGGGAGCAGCTAATGTACGCTTCTTCAGCAGGTGGAACCAGATTCTTTCTGCTATTATCTGCCTCATGAACGACTTTCAGGTAGAGCGGGTCGTCCACTAACCAGAAGGTTGGTGGGTCGAACCCTGTCCCTGTGCAAAGTGTCCGTGGGGGAGGCACTGAGCCGCTGGCAGGGTGTGACACGAAAAGCTCTTATTGTGTGTTCACGTGGTCTCAAGTCAGAGCAACAACTCGGAAAGTCGACAAGAATCTTGACACACAAGTTGCTGACGTCATCGCTTGAAACCAAACGAACAGAATGTTCCAGTCGGATCTAAAGAGCTTCTGATGTGAACTTCAGCCTGTTGGTTTTTAAATGGTTTCAGACCGGATCCGTCTTCCTTGCTCTTTGTTTTATGTAAATATTTCAACACATAAAAACATCACTTAGTTTTTTTTCCCACATTCAGATTTGAAAGCACATGAACGAGGTCAGATCATCGACTTCACAGCTCAGGAAACGTTCAGAGGAGCATGTGAACGCACAGATAGATGCACATTACCCATGATCCTCTGCTTCCTGAACCCAGAAGAGCTGCTGCGGCAACAAATCCACCAAACTCTGCTCAGAATTCTGAATATTGGAGATAAACCCTGGTTGTTAATAACTTCAGAGTGTTTCTAACTGATCTCAGTTCAGCTTCACTCTTCAGCTGCAGCTGGTTGGGACAGTTGAAGCTGACTCTCAGTCAGTTCCTCTCTCAGGAGATGGAACCCACTCAGCAGAGTCACAGGGAACAGACGCTCAGGGAGAGAAGGAGGAAACGTTCTCACACATCAGACTCACTCTCATCAGGCTGCTGCGTTCAGGTGGAATGTTTCCAGGCGCTGCTGTGAGAGGCCCGGGTACGACAGGGCCGAGGGGGAGGAGATGGAAACAGGTGAAGCCGTGACTTGATTAAGTGTAAAATGAGCCTGAAGGTGAAAACGTCTTCACGGTGACATGAGAATGTTCCAGCATCGTGAGCTCGGTGACCTCCGTGTGGGGTCAGCGCTCCACAGACTGTGGACAGAGAACAAACACAGGGAGGGGTCTGCACAAAGTCACAGGACACAACACAGAGGTGGAACTTTGTCTTACACTCATTTTACATGTGACACTCCAACCGGTCTGAATTGGACCTGAGATCTGATCCGATCACATCCTCCTTCGTGTGGTCCAAACAACCGAGACACAGAGAACAGGAGAAGAACAGAAGATGTCACGAGACATTGATGTTGTCATTATCTCTCTGTATCTTTTGATGGGATCTGATCATTCATATTTCAATAGTTTTAATATCCCTTACACTGAAGTATTGCGTGTTACTTACTTCTCGCTGATGTCTGCTTGACTCCTGCTGCTGTACGACTGTGGGACTATTAAAGGATTATCTGAACTTATCTTATCTTTTTAATGGATGCAGTGTTTTAATCATGGGTTTGATGTATAAACTGTACGTGTATCTGCCATAGATAGATATTATATGACATTTTATCTATTCCATTTTATTTCAGGTTGCCTTTTAAAAACTTTAATCTACACAGCAGCATTTTCTCTGTTGATCCATCACCACTGTCGCTAAATAATAAAATAAATAACTTTCTCTCAGGTAACAGTTTGTCAAGTGTCCCTGACGTGTTGTTCCGCTCACAGAACAGATTCCTGCAGACTCGTCTTTCTTTTAAAGAGCAGAAATAGTTGTTTTACGGGAAGAATGTGAGTTTCAAACCTTCTTTTCGGAAACCGAACGCTGTGTCATCTAAAACCTGTGAAACCGGAGTTTCCCTGCGACCTCTTCCGATACGACGAGTGGGTCCAGACGTGTCTGCGCCGTCATTTCTCACGAGTCTCATCGAAAATCCTGAAAAATCTATATTCACGTTCATGTAACTTGTTGCTTATTCCCACATTGTTGTTTTATGTAATGAGGAAAAACGTTTCTCCAAGATGGCGGCCACATTTATAATCTGACGCCTGCGAGAATTAGCGTGAGAAAAGTTTGGCCCCTGATGGAGTCACTCTCCTGGTCCCTGAGTTCATCGCAAACTTTGTGCATAGTTCAGATTGTCTCAGTCATGTTGAAACCGTGGGAGCGGTGAAACCGGCTGGTCCACTGGTGCAGGTCGTCTATAAAACCCCCGCCACTCGTCTCCGGACTCAGACGAGCATCAGGGGACGAACCTCAAAGGCTGAAGAACGACAACGTGGTGAGAAACGTTCAAATCTTTTATTTCAACTCGTCCTTCAGATGTTTGATATTTTATTTTACGTTATTTTTATTTAAGTTAAATGAAATAAATGAAATGATGATGAATGTGTTTTAATGTGAGAGAGAATCAGTTTGTTTAGTAAATCTGATTGGGACATAAATTACATTGTGTAAATTGCTGTGTGTAGATAATTATGACAATACAAATATTGTTAGAGTTGTTCTTTAAGCGTGTTTCTGTGAATATATTTTTTAAATACATATCCTCAAAAACATCTAGATTTCTAGATATTTGGTGATGGATTAAGACTTCCTCTGCCTTTTCACTTTCATAAAACCATTTCTAAAAAACAAGTTGTAATTTTTAACAAATATTTTGCACTATATACACTACATAAACATTATCTTTATATCTATAACTACATTATAGTTCGATTTAAACTCTTTATTAAATGTTTATATTCAGAATCAGAATCAGAAATACTGAATTGATGCCAGGGCAGAAATTATGTTCAGTTACAGTCGCTCCAGCCAAGAATAGAAATATAAAGACCAGAGAATATCAATAAATAGAAAAAACAAAATACAGGTAAAAGTATAACATTAAGAGTTTGTAAAAATCTGTGCATTGTATAACAGTATATAAAACAAACACATTATATAAAACAGAAGATAACTTGTATATTAAGATGTAATGTATATAGTGCTGATAAGTGACTCATCTGAGGACCTGCTTTACAGCGCTCTCACCACTAGAGGGCGCTGTTTACTGCGAGCTGAACCCTGTTGGTTATTTGAATGGAAACGACACCAATAAAAGAAATGGTAGCATCGGTTGGGGCCCATGAAGTGACCCGACCACTAACATTCAGAGCACTGTTTTAACCCCCCCCCCCCCTTAATGCCTACAGAGCTGATATGAAGCTGGGACTGATGGTGGTGGTGGCTGTGGCCCTACTGGTGCCCAGTCTGTCCGAGGGCCGCACCGTAGACAAGTGCGAGCTGAAGGAGCAACTGGAGGAGGCGCTGGTCCTGCCCAAACGGCTTCAACAACACAAGGAGAGGATCTTGGCCATAGGTGAGTTGTTCAAAGTGGATAGAGCAGAAGACGACCACAGGACGAGGTGCCAAATGAAAACACATACAATAAAATAACCCTAAAGGATGCAAAGCCACTGAAGAGGTAAAGATTAAATATAGATTTTAAGCACCTAGAGATTTACCACAAAAAGATGCAGATGGAAAGATGCCTTGAATGTCTGTTTGAGTCTGGCTGCAGGGTTGAGCTCAGGTCTGTGTAGCAAGCTTTATAGGACTATTACCAATAAAGGAATCTTAATCTGAATCCTCATCTATTATAATGATTATTCCTATTAAATTTAATGACCAACAATATTTTATACCAGTTTTAGAAAAGCAAACAATCTGCAAACTTGGCTTTAGAGCCTCAGAGAACGACCAACACAAATCCACAATCCTCTCAGGTCATGTGTGAAATTAAATCAAATATTTAAACAAATATCAAAATGGTTGATTAAAGGAAAGTTTGGTTTTGAAAACGTATTTTCCTCGCGGCCTCTCACCAGTTGGAGGAGCTGCAGCCCCCTCAGCCCCCCCACTTCTAGCCTCCTGTTGTAGTGTCTCATTTGTCTCAACTAGGAGTTCTTCCATAAACCAGGGGCCAACTTTTAATTTGTAATAATCCAATAGTCACAAATGTACACGCACTTGTATCTAGAAAGAAATTCAACATCAATCTTTTTTTGCTTCCTGTCGTCGACTGATTCTCTGCAGTTGTCTGTGAAGCGACCAGGAGATCGCGTCTGGACACGGCTCTGGTCAAGGTGTTTGGCAAAAATACGACAGCCAAGCCCCCAACCAGACCAACCAAACCAGTCCAACCAACCAGACCAACCAAACCAGTCCAACCAACCAGACCAACCGCCACCAAGACCAACCAGTCACCAACCAGACCAACCAAACCAGTCCAACCAACCAGACCAACCAGCCCAACCAAACCAGCCAAACCAGTCCAACCAACCAGACCAACCAAACCAGTCCAACCAACCAGACCAACCAGCCCAACCAAACCAGCCAAACCAGTCCAACCAACCAGACCAACCAGCCCAACCAAACCAGCCAAACCAGTCCAACCAACCAGACCAACCAGCCCAACCAAACCAGCCAAACCAGTCCAACCAACCAGACCAACCAAACCAACCAAACCAACCAAACCAACCAAACCAGTCCAACCAACCAACAGACCAACCAAACCAGACAACCAACCAACCAACAACCATCCAACCCAACCAGCCAACCAACCAGGACCAACCAAACCAGTCAAACCAACCAAACCAGTCCAACCAACCAGACCAACCAAACCAGTCCAACCAACCAAACCAGTCCAACCAACCAAACCAAACCAAACCAAGACCAACCAAACCAGTAAACCAACCAAACCAGTCCAACCAACCAGACCAACCAAACCAGTAGAACCAACCAAACCAGTCCAACCAACCAAACCAGTAGAACCAACCAGACCAACCAAACCAGTAGAACCAACCAAACCAGTCCAACCAACCAAACCAGTAGAACCAACCAGACCAACCAGACCAGTAGAACCAACCAGACCAACCAAACCAGTAGAACCAACCAGACCAGTAGAACCAACCAGACCAAACCAACCATAGAAACAACCCAGACAAACGTAGCACCAGACCAGTCAGGAACAACCAGACCGTCAACAACGGAAAGCGATCCCAGACAAGAAGGGGCAACCAATCAGCATGATGGAGGGACACTAGTAGGAAGCGACGGCAAGGGACAGGAGAGGATGAGAGGAAACAACAGCATGAGGATGGACACTGAGGAGGAAGACGGCCAAAAAGGGGACAAGGATGAGGTGGACACTGAGGAGGAAGACGGACAAAAAGGGGACAAGGATGAGGTGGACAGTGAGGAGGAAGACGGCCAAAAAGGGGACAAGGATGAGGTGGACACTGAGGAGGAAGACGGACAAAAAGAGGACGAGGATGAGGTGGACACTGAGGAGGAAGACGGACAAAAAGGGGACAAGGATGAGGTGGACGTTGAGGAGGAAGACGGCCAAAAAGGGGACAAGGATGAGGTGGACACTGAGGAGGAAGACGGACAAAAAGGGGACAAGGATGAGGTGGACACTGAGGAGGAAGACGGCCAAAAAGAGGACGAGGATGAGGTGGACGTTGAGGAGGAAGACGACCAAAAAGGGGACAAGGATGAGGTGGACGTTGAGGAGGAAGACGGCCAAAAAGAGGACGAGGATGAGGTGGACACTGAGGAGGAAGACGGACAAAAAGGGGACAAGGATGAGGTGGACACTGAGGAGGAAGACGACCAAAAAGGGGACGAGGATGAGGTGGACGTTGAGGAAGGTGGAGAACGTAGGAAGAGAGCCCCTAGTCCGTCCTTCAGGCTCTATGGACTGTTCCAGCTGTCGGACATCCACTTCTGTGATTCAGGTTACCACTCGTCCAAAAACAGGTGCAACACGAGCTGCACAGGTGAGTCTTCATCACAGAGAACCACAGAGAAAAGAGTCTTCATCGATAATTACAGGAATTAAACATTTTGCAAATCAATAACTGTGACTCGTTTTCCCCTGAAGCCTTCACCGATGACGACATTAAGGACGACATCAAATGCTTGGTCAAGTCTCGTTACTGGCGGTAAGTTCAGATCGCAGCCTGTAAATAAAGATGAACTCCGCCCCACTGTCCTGAAATGAAGCCAAAATATCTCAGATAGGAACGCTGCCCTCTTGTGGTGACGACGTCGTTTAGAGGCAGCGTCTGTGCTGCAGCGTTTGAGGTTTCAAGGTCCGACCGACCTGCTCGACAAATCCCCGGTCCTCGTGGTGTCTCAGCCCATTTTTACATCATCAAATAACTAAATCACTTTTTTTTACTGAGGTCCATGTTTCATCTACTAACATGGAGGACAAGGGTTTATAACCTCTACTGTAACCAGCCACTAGGGGTCAATCACAGTCTGTGGTACAAACATAAGAATGAACCATACATAGTTGAAGTGTAATAAATGTGAAGTAATAGAAATGTAAATATGTGTGTGTCGCTAACAAACGGTCTCTTCTCTACAAACAGGAAGCTGGTGAGGAAAGCGTCTCGCAGCTGCCGTGGTTCCAAATCCTACAACTTCCTCAACGAATGTCAATGAGCAGCCGTCGGCGGAGGGTTTCACACCAACAACCTGCTCTTTAAACAAGATTCTCATCTATGTGGAGCTTTTTATACTTTTACTGTCATTAATCAATTAATTTCTCAGTGTAAAAGTCACAGCGATGATGTGTCTGCGGCTTTTCTCAATAAACATCTTTTACTCTACGGTTAATGTTTGAGAGCGTTTCCATAGTGACACTGACGAGGGTTTGAACTGATACCGAACACAGAACCTCCACGACAACGCTCACAACTGCTCCTCACTTCAGGTTCTGAGGACTGAGTCCAGCAGCAGGTCTTAACTTCAGGTTCTGAGGAGTCCACCAGCAGGTCCTCACTTCAGGTTCTGTGGAGTCCATCAGCAGGTCCTCACTTCAGGTTCTGTGGACTGAGTCCAGCAGCAGGTCCTCACTTCAGGTTCTGAGGACTGAGTCCACCAGCAGGTCCTCACTTCAGGTTCTGTGGAGTCCACCAGCAGGTCCTCACTTCAGGTTCTGAGGACTGAGTCCAGCAGCAGGTCTTGACTTCAGGTTCTGAGGACTGAGTCCAGCAGCAGGTCCTCACTTCAGGTTCTGAGGACTGAGTCCAGCAGCAGGTCTTTACTTCAGGTTCTGTGGAGTCCAGCTGCAGGTCTTGACTTCAGGTTCTGAGGACTGAGTCCAGCAGCAGGTCCTCACTTCAGGTTCTGAGGACTGAGTCCAGCAGCAGGTCTTTAATTCAGGTTCTGTGGAGTCCAGCTGCAGGTCTTGACTTCAGGTTCTGAGGACTGAGTCCAGCAGCAGGTCTTGACTTCAGGTTCTGAGGACTGAGTCCAGCAGCAGGTCCTCACTTCAGGTTCTGAGGACTGAGTCCAGCAGCAGGTCTTTACTTCAGGTTCTGTGGAGTCCAGCTGCAGGTCTTGACTTCAGGTTCTGAGGACTGAGTCCAGCAGCAGGTCCTCACTTCAGGTTCTGGGGACTGAGTCCAGCAGCAGGTCTTTACTTCAGGTTCTGTGGAGTCCAGCTGCAGGTCTTGACTTCAGGTTCTGAGGACTGAGTCCAGCAGCAGGTCCTCACTTCAGGTTCTGAGGACTGAGTCCAGCAGCAGGTCTTTACTTCAGGTTCTGTGGAGTCCAGCTGCAGGTCTTGACTTCAGGTTCTGAGGACTGAGTCCAGCAGCAGGTCTTGACTTCAGGTTCTGAGGACTGAGTCCAGCAGCAGGTCTTGACTTCAGGTTCTGAGGACTGAGTCCAGCAGCAGGTCCTCACTTCAGGTTCTGAGGACTGAGTCCAGCAGCAGGTCTTTACTTCAGGTTCTGTGGAGTCCAGCTGCAGGTCTTGACTTCAGGTTCTGTGGACTGAGTCCAGCAGCAGGTCTTGACTTCAGGTTCTGTGGAGTCCAGCAGCAGGTCTTGACTTCAGGTTCTGAGGACTGAGTCCAGCAGCAGGTCTTGACTTCAGGTTCTGAGGACTGAGTCCAGCAGCAGGTCTTGACTTCCGGTGACAATCAGCTCAGTTTAGAATAGTTTACAACGGGCACTACACAATATTTATTCAGCAGTACCTCAAAATTATGGTATTTTGCAATTCTGCGATGACAATAACCTTCTTTAGATTTGTATTTCTTCTCCTCTCAATCTCTCAAACAGATTTTGTATGAAACCCTGAATAAAAAGGATGTTTTCTCCAGCTCAGCTTTCATCTTCCTGTTTCCTTGCTCTGCTTCTTTTTGTGTTGGCTTTAACATGATAGCCACTGGCCTCACACACACACACACGCACGCACACGCACACACACACACACACACACACACACACACACACACACACACACACACACACAAGGTCCTGAGGAGGAAACACAAACGAGTACACACACACAATGAAAACACACATATTGAATTCCTCGGTGTCACACTGTGCTGACACCGAATCCTCTGGAATCATCAATGTGTGGTGGTGACGTGGGTCCGTCTCTTTTCAACAGGACCGAGGCGTCGCCTGGAAATGAGAGAAGATGTTTTCAGGTGGACGGATCGTTTTCCTGCCTCCACCCCATCAACCTCCTCACGGCTCAGGAACCTGAACCCAGGTGATGGGACTTTCCAGGCGCCAGGGGAGCGGCCTTTATCCCAGCACAACAAAAGACGCAGGTTCCTCTGTGATCTGTTAGCTCTGCAGACACACAGCACACCAGGCGTCCTCTCAGAGACGACAGCTGAGTGAAGATGAAGGAGCTGCTGGTGTTTCTGCTGGTGGGCTGTGGTCTGGCCCAATGCACCATCCTGACCAAGTGTCAACTGAAGGAACAACTGGAGGAGGCGATCGACCACCTGGGAAATCCAGGTCTGGGAGACAGCCTGGAGATACAGGCCAGAAGTAAGAGATGGTTGCTCCCGTCACTTAGAAGCTAAAATCTTGTTTTAATGTAATCCACTACTTCTACATTCATATTACAGGTGTTGATGTATGTTATGTTATTTGTAGGATAAATTAAAGTATAAAGAAATATTGGATAAGGCAACCAGGTGGGGGGGATCAAGATGTTTTGACTTCCCTGGAGCGTTAACAATACACTGTGTCGTTAATGGTCCAAGGAAGTTCAGTGTTGAATTTGGACACGTGATTTGTCCAATATTAATAAACTTAATCAACCTAAGTGACGTTGTCGAGAACACGGTGCAACAACATCTGATTCTCTCAAGTTGGCGTCTCCGTCTTCTTCATCCTGAGATATTTGTATCTTCCAGTTTCACGTCGGTCACGAGTTAGAAACCTCATCTTTCTACTCGCTAATATATTTGATTTTAGTCTAGAATTCAATTGTTTAAATCGAAGACTGTCTGGAAGTTTGTGGACGAGAACTTTGACATGTGTCGTCTCTGCCTCGCCTTCAGTCGTCTGTTATGTGGAGCTGACCTCTGGATTCAACACCAGTGCGGTGAAGAAGGTCGACAGCACAACCTGGACGTTATACGGTATCTTCCAGCTCAGCGATCGCCTGATCTGCAGCGACGGCAAAACTCCATCTCTCAACAAATGTAGTAAAAGCTGCACGGGTGAGTTTCGTGTTTGACTTTCAGACTCAACACAGTGTTCGTGGGTCACCTCGCCCCAAACAGCCCGAAGGACCAGTTCTACAGACGTCAGCTGAACGTGACACTTGCAGGGGAAACGTGCGTTAAAGTAAAAACCTTCCGTGTCTTCACCCAGCGAACTGTTCCCTTGTCTCCGCAGACTTGCTCGACAGCGACATAAGCGATGACATCGCCTGTTTGTTGGAGACCTTGAGCGACCTCGTGTAAGTTCACGTTCTAATCGCAGGGTGTCAGGCAGCTGTTCCGTTTCTTTGTCCTCGAGGATAACTGCATTTTAGGATTTGCTGTGTTTACATTGTCTATCACGCTGTTTTTAAATGTACATGCACGATTAAACCAATTAACCCACATGGACAGGACGGACTATCTTTTAGATTCTCCCACAAAAAGGTTCTTCAAAATGCAAATACTGCTTCTCCCGCAGTGAATTTATCAAAATGCAAATACTGTTAATTTCTAAAAAGTTGAATCATGTGAAGTGAATGTCTCTTCAGCTCAAAATAAAAGTGTTTATTATAATATTTCCACAGTAAACTGGGATTCCTGGCGCCGCACTTGGAGGAGGTGGGAATGATGTAAGTTACTGTGCATCTTCTTCTGTTTGCACTTCATCCTGATCCGTGCACTCGGTTCATCTCTTGTGTTTCCTTGCAGGGCCAAAATGATCCTCCTCCACCAGGAGTGCATAGGAAAGAACCCCAGCGCGTACTTCTCTGAGTGTCGCTAAGCAAACTGATTCATCTCCAATATAAAGAAAAACATGTTTCACTAATTGCAGCACTTTTTTGTCTATGATAATATTGGAATGTAAAGTGTAACAAGTAGAATAAACAGTGAATCCGGCTGTTTGCCTGTAAAGGTTTGTAAGAAAATACCGACAGAAGATTTTAATAAATCGAGTGAGGACGAGTGTGCAGGTGTGTGTGTTCTTCCTGCTGCGTGTGTGTAAAACAAATAAACTAGCATCATCATCCTGTAGTTTGTCTCCAGCAGTGCAGATTCAATCAGAAATGATATTTTGGAGTCGGTGGAGACGAGTCGTCCATCTTTATTTACAGTCTGTGGTCCCAGCAGGATGATACGTTCAGTGGGGCTTTGTCATGTAGCGCCCCCACAAGGGCTGAGTATTCTGGTTCAGGAACATATATCTGCATTATACTCCGATATTCCCGTCAATCAGCCCCAACCATAGACTTCCTAAAACAAACTAGACAGATAAGAGAGAACCACCCTTGTATTGGGTAATAATTCTACTATTATGAATGAATAATTCTACTTCGGCTCTGGTTTGTGTCTTCAGCTGCTGGCTGCTCGGAACGTGTCGGGTCGTGGGAACAGGGTTTGTGATGAGAGTGAACCAAACAGTAAATGTAGCGTAAAACCAAAACAGTGGCTCAGAAGCTCTATAGTGTCGAGTGATAAATCATTTACAGTTAAAAACACAAAGGTTTGAAGTCAAAATGTATTTTCCACTGCAGCGTTTAATCCGTACAGTGGTGGGTAAAGTACTTGAAAGCCGTACTTGAGTAAAAGTACAGATATCTCACCTGAAAGTGACTCCGGTAAAAGTTGAAGTCACCTGTAAGAAAATGACTTGAGTCAAAGTCTTAAAGTCGCTCATATTAAATGTACTTACGTATCAAAAGTAAAAGTACAAGTGATGTTTACAGTCCATACAGACACAAAACAAAATGCATCTCTTCAGACTTTATTTCAACTGAAACATTATAAGAGATGCTGAGGTTCGAATAGTAATGGACTAGTGCATCTGAACTTCAGGGACAACAAAGAACCAACACAACAGAATAAACCAGTGCCTCAGAACACTAATACACCCCAGTGTAACCACTAAAGAATTAAACATGGACCTTTCTAGTCAGCAGCAGGTCGATGCACACGCCCGGATGATGACTCAGCTAAAGGAAACAAGTCCTAGGAACACAAACAGGATAGTTCCTCTTGTGTTAACAACATGCACAGTGCTGTGCACGTCGCACATTAACGAATCAGTTTTCATATGATGAACATGAACGTCACGTTCATTTTTTAAATCATCATCGTATCAGGCCATCATGAAATACCACACACACACACACACACACACACAGAATATAAAAGCATATGGCGGACCTACTATACAAAATATATTTCAACTGTAATAAAACTAAAACTACAAACCTGGATAATAAAGAAAATATCAAACCAACATAAATATTTGCATAGTGGCTCTTACATTTCCGGCCCCTAATTATAAGGCAGGATAGCTTTATAATTATGTACATGCAACATAGTCATAAGAGCCGTATTAACACCAAGATAATTTCAACAAAACAAGACATATTTACACTTTGTATGCGCACGAGAGGAAGTAGTCCGTCTTCGCCCCGTAATGGAGATTGAAAAGTTCAACAGTCACTTTCTCCTTTCAGTTGCCGGTAGCAACACGACTGCATTCCCTCTAAGTGTCCACGGCACAGGAGGCAGAGCTTATCCACGGGCCGCTCCAAGGTCCGGAACTTGGGTTTGACCAGTACTCGTCGAACTAGTCCCTTATCGTCTGCTATGTGTGTACGACTCTACCCAGAAGCCAAGAGCTCCGGGGGGCATTGTCATCCAGGATCATGACAATTTGTCCTGGTTCCATATTTGTCTTGACCCTATTCCACTTTTGGCGTTCTTGTAGGCCGGGTAGATATTCACGCACCCACCTTCTCCAAAACAGGTCTGCGAGGTACTGAGTTTGCTTCCATCTGCGGCGTGAGCAGCAGTCATCTTTGTGAAATAGCCCTGCTGGAAGAAAGGGCTGCTTCTTTAACAACAGCAGGTGATTAGGTGTCAAGGCTTCAAGGTCATTCGGGTCTTCGGACAAGGTCGTTAGCGGTCTGTCATTAAGTATGGCCTCAACCTCACATAATAAAGTCTGAAGACACTCGTCATCTATTGCTTGCTCTCGAAGAACAGACTTCAGGACCTTCTTCACTGATTTCCCTTGTCTCTCCCACACTCCTCCAAAATGGGGTCCAGCAGGTGGGCTGGAAATCCACTTGACTCCCTTCTGAGCAAGAGCATCCTGGACCTTGGCTTGGTTCCACTGCTGCACAGCTACCCGTTATAACGGAAGCTTGACCTCTTCTGCACAAGAACCGTCGGAGGGCGTTTATGCATGAGTCTGTGTGAAGTGTGTGAGAGAGCTCCAGGTGAAGAGCTCGGGTTGTCCAGCAGGTGAACAGCACGCCACCTGTTAACGACACTTCGACCTCTTGACCTCTATGGGGCCGAAGTAGTCCACGTGGGTGAAAGGTGGCTTGTCTGGTAGTAGTCTATCTGAAGGCAGGTCTCACATTTTCTTCATCACCATCGTCATCATCATCGTCGTCACCATCATCATCTTCATCATCGTCATAACCATCATCATCATCGTTGTCTCGTCACCATCATCATCTTCGTCACATCATCTTCATCACCATCACCATCATCTTCATCAATTTCATCTTTATCATCACCATCATCATCGTCGTCACCATCATCATCATCGTCGTCGTCGTCACCATCATCATCGTCGTCGTCGTCACCATCATCATCGTGTCACCATCATCTCTCACCT